>LBNU01033730.1:6945-29018 GCA_014162995.1 Artemisia annua
GTTGAGGTCACATTGAATGGTAAAACAAACAAGATAAGGATGTTTGAAGAAAGGTTCAATGCTGGATTTCTAATTCCCTCAACTTCGAAAGAGACGGAATTCAAGGACTTTAACATGGACTCCAAGCATCATGGTTTTTTCGCATCAGAAAGTGAGGAAGAGTCTCCCTTTGAGGATGAATTTGTTGGCTAGTCTTTGCTTAACTCCAGCGACGATATTCATTCCGACGAGAGTCGTTTCTCAAATGAGGAACATGTAAAGACGAGGACTTTTCATTCCCCTATGGTTAATTCGCGAACCACGTGCTCTGGCAGTTTCGAGAATGATAAAGTCAAGAATGGGGATTTTTCTCTCTCCTTGGGAAGTGGCGATTCTTTGGGTGTAAACGAGGATTCTAAAGATTCTCAAGTTATCCTAGACTCTTTTAGGCCTCCCCCATTTCCTTTTGGGCCTTATCCAGACAATGGCACCCCCTCTATGGCTTTTTGTAGGCCTGGGGAAAATAAAGACGAAAATGGGCCTAATATTATAAAGAAGCCTGAGGTGAATGTCCCTGACCTTAACATAACAATAGGTCAAAACAATAATGCCAACCAGGATGACAATGAGCTTGATAGCTTATCTCCAGCTTCCTGCATATCTCTGATAATGCAAACGGCATTCCCACCGGTGGAAGCAAGATAAAGAGACCAAAATCAAAGAAGAAAAAATTGGTTGTTGGGGGAAACTCGTTTTCATAGTCATTTACATCCCAAGGATTAAATGATGATAAGAACGATGATACAAGAGCTATGAGAAAAATTGGAGAGCTTATTGGGTTCTCTTTTAGTACATAGGACAAGGGGTTAGATTCAAGATCGTCCTGATTTTGCTCGATATCTTCTATCAGGTGTTTGTCTATTTTCCAATGAAAGGCATTTATGTTAATTGTAATGGTCTAGGTGCGGATAACAAAACATTTTGGGTCAAAAGCTTGATTGAAAAAGAGTCTCCTGTCTTTTTGGGCATTCAAGAAACTAAAATGGATACCATTGATACTTGGTCTGTTAAATCCCTATGGCCTCACTCAAGCACTGATTTTGCTTTTAGCAACGCAGTAGGTGCCTCGGGTGGGATTCTTACTATGTGGAATTCGAATATTTTCTCTGTAGAACAACCGTTTTTAGATCAAAATTTTCTTGCGGTTGTCGGGAAGTGGACTGGTATCTCATGTAACGTTGGGTTACTTAATGTCTATGCCCTCAATCCAATTCGCAAAAGGTCTTTTATGGGAGGCCAGTGAGTACCTTGTTAAAGCTAATGCTGGGGTTTGGATCATCTTTGGAGATTTCAATGCGGTTAGATCTAGTGATGAAAGGGATGGTTGTGTTTTTGATGAAGGTGTAGCTAACGCGTTCAATGACTTCATATCATGGGTAGGCTTTTTTGACTTTCCTCTTAATGGAAGACGTTTCACTAGGTTCGACAAGAATGGCACTAAGGTGAGTAAACTAGATCGATTTTTGGTGTCCCATAAATTCCTTGATTTTTGGCGTGATGCGTCCGTCTCGGTTCTTTATCGCTCTTATTTGGACCATTGCCCTATTCTTTTAAGTGTCGGTCTTCCAGATTTCGGACCTAAGCCATTTAAATTTTTTGATAAATGGATCGGAGATGTTGAGCTTGTGGGAGTAATTTCAAACTCTTGGGATTCAAATCCTAACTCATCCTCCCCTAACCTTAGGCTAAAAGACAATCTTAAAATCCTAAGGTCTGCCATTAGCAGTTGGTCTATTCAGAGGGCTACGGACCAGACTAAGTTTAAGGAAGATCTGTTAAATTATCAGGTTGATTGGGACATAAAGGCTGAAAATGTGCAGATTAACCAGTTTGATATTGACACGCGTGAAGAGAAGTTCATGGACTTGAATTATCTTGATCAAATTAAGAGAGAAGATCTTAAGCAAAAGTGCAGGTTTAAATGGGCGGTTGAGGGAGACGAAAACTCGAGATTTTTTCATTCTATTCTGAAACATAACTTTGCCATTTGCAATATTAAAGGCATTCACGCTAACAGTATGTTACACCCCGTGCCCGGTTTGACCGGAATTTAAAACTTTTTGAGCGGAAACGACTTGTCTTTAATGTTCAATCCATTTTTCCTTTGACCATTGACTAAAATCCGCTAATGTATAGACCTTGGAACCATTTTTAAATGAAACTGGACTTCATTATCTTTAAAACGACGGGTGGCACGACCCGTGACGACTTACAAATCAAAAGATAGAAAATTTGGAAATTTGACAAAAACTAGAAAAAATCTCATTTATACTATGTGATGAACTCAAATAAATACATTTTATTATCATCATTTATCCTATTTATTTAACTTGTTTTACTCTATTATGTATGAGAATCGGTGCTTTAATATTTACTTTAGTGATTCTCAGGTAAAAACAGGTAAAAGGTGAAACTTGGCGATTTTGGACTAATTACGGAGCAAAATGAGCAAGATGTCAAAAGTCTACTGAAACCCAGAAGATGCGCCGTATCTAACTCAACAGATACGCTGCAATATCATACTTAGATGAATTTGAAGACCATTGCCTGACTTTGAAGAATGCGCCGCATGGAATTCTACCATGCGCCGCATATGAAACTTTGGTCAAAGAAGAAGATCAAGCTCGTTCTACTCGAGATACGCCGCATCACACAATTGACATACAGCGTATCATTATCAAGACTTCACCATAAACAATTCAAGACAACTAAAGGACATGAGCCGCATAAAGATTCAAGTTACGCCGCATCTAATGGCGGTGTACGAATATTCTAGAATATAATAAGCTTAGACCCCACGCGAAGTTAAGTCAATGCGCCGCATCTGCTCATTACATGCTCCGCATCGAACCCCAAGACCTAGACGAATTTTGTGTGCACCATAACCCTAAGGAGGCGAATTCAGACGAACAAGCAACACAAGACACACCCCAAACGAAGATCTTAGAGCTGTAAGAAGGTCCTGCATGTATTCAATTCATTAAGTAGTTTTGTTTTATTGTAATAGTAAGCTTTAATTCATCAGGATTGATGGCCGGTAGTTTGTGAATATGCAAAATCAAATGCCCGCCTTAAAATTGCTTTCCCATCAATTAAAGTTTATATGTTTGATGTCTTTGGTGAACTTATATTAGTGCATTGATTACCTCTGTGTCTAGCTGACCACTGCTTGGGCTGCGATACCCCTTCCTCGCCTATTTAATCTGATGTCTTTGGATAAGGAAGATATTCATAAGTAATCATTAAGGGTTTACTCGCCGATATAATGAAACCAACGAGTACGGGCTTAATTATATATACTTCAAATAAAACTAGCAATAAAACAAGTGACAAGCTGCTTAATTATCAAGACAGGTTTTCTTATTGTCTCTATTATCTATCTATGTACGTGTATGCTATTCGCTGATTTGTTCTCATTAGTATTTACTGTTTAATTAAAATAACCAAACTGTGCCAGTCTCTCAGGCTGAACCCCTTTCGTTAGATTAGACTGTAAAGCTAACTTAGATATTAAAATACTGATTAGGATAACTAGATAATACGTTCCACTCTTAGTGATCGACACTCTGCTTACCATTATATACAAACTGACCGGGTACACTGCTCGTTAAGTGTGTGTGTTATTGATAAGTCGGCTAAATATAAATGTAAAACTTGAATAGGCATTAACACTGCTAAACCGCAACGACACATCACGCGCATCAAGTTTTTGGCGCCGCTGCCGGGGAATGAATTGTTATTATATATTAAATTTATTAGTAATTTAATTAGTTTTTCTTTTTATTAGGTTTTTAGACACTAACCCCTAACTTGTATATTAGATAGATTGCATTCATTGTATAATTTGCATATTTACTGTTTTTGTTTGTTTTATTTTCTGTAATTTTTATTTTTTCTTTCCTTTGTACTAACTGCTGTCGTTGTATTGTGCTGATACAAACGATACGGCGCATCTGTTTCTCGGATGCGGCGTATTGCGTTTTAATTTTATAAAAATACAACGCGTTTAATCACTCGAGTACGACGCATCTTTCCCCAAGATACGGCGTATTCTGTTTTTAATAAAGAATTTTTCGAAACCCTAACGCCATGCGACACATCTGTTTTAACAGATACGACGTATTTAATATTTAAATTAAAAACAGTTTTCGAATTATTAAACAGAAGCGACGCATCGATTTTATCGATACGGCGCATCTACTTAATCAAAAATCTTGTATTTAGAAAGGTAACGAAAATACAGCGCATTGGCTTCTGCTAATACGGCGCATTTAATTTTTATAAATATAATTGATTTTTGAAAACTACTTTGATCGTTTCACTACTCTCGTGCACAAGTTAGTTTACTTTCAGGATAAAGATGACTTTAGCATCGCCATGAAGATTACGTTCTGAACCTAACTAGAGAATCATAGATGAAGTGATCAAGTCTACGATAACTGAAAATTTGCAATAAACGGTAAAGGTAAGAGAACTCAATGCAGGTAACCTTGAGTATCTCAAATTCTCTTGAATTGGAATTCCAGCTATCCTTTATGGTGATTCACTTAAACTTAAGGAGAGTTCTCTTTAAAACCTCTCCCGAATTTTTAACAACAAAAGTGAATTATTTAAAACTGATTATTACATATTCGTGTCTGAGAAGAAAACTTTTAAGAAACGGTTTACTAAAAAGTGAAATTTGTGTGCTAAACATTGATATGAACCTCTTTTCTTATAAATTACTTAAATGTAAAAATGCCGAAATCCACAACGAAAGTTGTGATTTCCGTAAAAATTCTTCAGACAATAAATCTATGTAATACATCATGTCCAAATCATAATCTCAATTTTGTAAGCTTAAATCAATATTTGTTCTTAACCATGGAATAAATCATTACCCACTAAACAATGAGATTATGATCCACTATAAAACGGTTATTCCAGTTGCTCTTATTTTGAATATATANTTTTATTCTTTTTATTTTAAGACCTTTTTTATTTTAACCCAACACTATATATATATATATATATATATATATATATATATATATATATATATATATATATATATATATCATATGGTATGCCGTTTAATCCCAAGTTATAGCATAAGGAAAAGTGTTGCTATTCAATTCTCGACTTAAGATGTATCCGGGAAAACTTAAATCAAGATGGACGGGTCCCTTTGTTGTTAAAAAGGTATATCCGTATGGAACTGTAGAAATATGTGATAAAAATGGTTATCTATTCAAGGTAAACGGGCAAAGAGTGAAAAAATACTATGATAATCAAATTGACGAAACGGAGAACGAGGTGGTGGAGTTCGAACCCGACATATTGGATTAAGGAGCTGAACGTGAGTCTAACTTGAAGACTCTGGAATAAAGACAAGTGCTGACCGGGAGACAACCCGGAACTTTTTACTTTTTGTTTTGTGTCGAGTCTGTCAGACCTGAAGAAGATGCGGCGCATCTCCACCATGGAATGCGGCGTATCATCTGCACTGGTCATATCTTATTTTATTTTTCTGCATTTTTATTTTGCAACTTTAAAACATTCTGTCAGTTTATTTAATGCGGCGCATCCCTGTTTAAGGATACGACGCATCTTTTATTCTGATTCGTATTAATTCCAGGCTCGATACAGCGCATCTTCTTCCATAGGATGCGGCGTATCGACTGACCTGATGATTTACAATTTTAATTTTTAGGTTTTATTTTCACTAACTACTAATGTATTATGCAAGTTTGAACCTTCTTAACTCAGGTGTGTTAAAGTCTAGGCGGTATTATAGATTCCTGCACTTTTTGTGGAAACATCATTCATGAAGCTTAAACGTTCTAATCCACAAGAAAATTGATCTTTGCTCGTAAACGCATAATGGAGGATCATTCCGAGCAAATATCAGGGAAATTTTTCTGTTCTAATTCTTTTATTTTCCAGTTTTTAAACCTTTAAAACAAACAACGGGGACGTTGTTTAACTTAAGTGGGGGGATGGAGAATTAGAACACTTACTTGTCCAAACTTTTTCAAAATATGCTTAAAATGCACTTAATATATCAAAATTTAAAAATTTTTTAGCATGTTTTTGTTTAAGTCTAAATTACATAGCCGCACACATAACATTATTTTTGCCTAAAATCAAAAACTTGAGTGTGCTGGTGACTTGTAAACTTTAGAACTTGGCTTGTATACTATTCGAGACCACCATAATGATTATTATCGATATAATTGGAGTGACTTGTCTAACTTGGTAAAATTCTAGGATTACACCCAAAAAGCCTTTATATGTTATGTGATATTAACTAACTACACCGGTTAGTTAACCCCTGTATAAACCCTTTTATTACCCTCATTTTTAGAGTAAGATACCCCTAGAAAAACCCTCAGGGCCATTCCTTTCGTTTCTTACACCTTTGTTAAAATGTTTCGTTACACATTTACACCTTAGCCTACCCTGTAGATTGAAATCCGTGGTTAGTTACTTTAGGCAAAGTGTGTTTCCTTACATTACCTGTGTTCGCGTGCGTAATTCATTATCTTTGGTTAGGTCGGGAAATTGCACAATGCAACTGGAGTGAAAGTACATATTGTATATTTTTAGTTTATTTTTCATGTGTTTACTACTTTCACTATTACAGTTATTTCTGAAAGTTATGAAAAGTATGGAAAAATTATCCGGAAAAATCGTGATAGAAAAAGTTGTGAAATTTTACACAATTAAAAAAAAATCGAAAAAATAGAAAAGAAAAAGAAAGAAGAAAAAGTTGGAAGTTTGTTTTAACCAACTTATGTAAAGTTTTGTAAAGTGGGAGATATCACCACTATTTGTTGTTGTATACTATATTTATGATTGAATGGGAGTTGGCCGTTACGGGAACGCCAACTAAGGTTATTCTTTGTTTAAGATTTTATTGAGTATAATTCGTGTCTACCTAAAGCGTGAGTTACATGAGTCAAAAGTGTGAGTTATTCAATGATATTAGTCTTATTCATGGGATGGTTGGGAAAGTAATTAACCACACTTAGGATTTTAATATATTTGTTTTGTTCATTTTTATTTTACACCAATTTATATCCCAAAAATTATCCATACCCTATATCATTCTTCATCCGGACCTTTGATTTATTGAGATTAGGGATTTGAGCAATCTTAAGTATCGTAATCGTGGATTCGGCTATGTATTTATGATTTTGTCGCCCTTTTTGATATAATATTATTGGTGAAGATTACTTGGTCCTATCTTTAGCATATTCGAGTTAAGGAATTGAGCAATTGCGAGTACCGTGGTCGTGGATTCGATCATGTATTCGTGATTTTGTCGCCTTTTCTGGAATATGAGATCGATAGAGATTAAAAAGGATGATCAACCCTTAACCAACTAACCCATTTTACCACTTTAGACTTATTACTCATTGGCTTTAGTTGGGGAGATGCGTATACTTGTCAAGCTTATGATAGAATATTCGTCACAACTAGCAACTAAACGATTTAGAATTGTTTTATATTGAAATATTATTTTATTTCTACTTCGTTAAGTGGTTGGTTGTGTGATTATGATAAAACGAATACGTGCTTAACTATTAAAAACAAATCCTAATAGCTTTTAGGATACATTTTCATAAGATTAAATCTAAGGTTTACTTGGGGACAAGTAAAGTTCAAGTGGGGGGATATTTGATGAACTCAAATAAGTACATTTTATTATCATCATTTATCCTATTTATTTAACTTGTTTTACTCTATTATGTATGAGAATCGGTGCTTTAATGTTTACTTTAGTGATTCTCAGGTAAAAACAGGTAAAAGGTAAAACTTGCCGATTTTGGACTAATTATGGAGCAAAATGAGCAAGATGTCAAAAGTCTACTGAAACCCAGAAGATGTGCCGTATCTAACTCAACAGATACGCCGCAATATCATATTTAGATGAATTCGAAGACCATTGCCTGACTTTGAAGAATGCGCCGCATGGAATTCTACCATGCGCCGCATATGAAACTTTGGTCAAAGAAGAAGATCAAGCTCGTTCTACTCCAGATACGCCGCATCACACAATTGACATACGGCGTATCACTATCAAGACTTCACCAGAAACAATCCAAGACAACTGAAGGACATGCGCCGCATAAAGATTCAAGTTACGCCGCATCTAATGGCGGTGTACGAATATTCCAGAATATAATAAGCTTGGACCCCACGTGAAGTTAAGTCAATGCGCGGCATCTGCTCATTACATGCGCCGCATCGAACCCTCAGACAGAAACTATAAATACCCCAAGACCTAGACGAATTTTGTGTGCACCATAACCCTAAGGAGGTGAATTCAGACGAACAAGCAACACAAGACACACCCCAAACGAAGATCTTAGAGCTGTAAGAAGGTCCTGCATGTATTCAATTCATTAAGTAGTTTTGTTTTATTGTAATAGTAAGCTTTAATTCATCAGGATTGCTGGCCGGTAGTTTGTGAGTACGCAAAATCAAATGCCCGCCTTAAAATTGCTTTCCCATCAATTAAATTTTATATGTTTGATGTCTTTGGTGAACTTATATTAATGCATTGATTACCTCTGTGTCTAGCTGAGCACTGCTTGGGCTGCCATACCGCTTCCTTGCCTATTTAATCCGATGTCTTTGGATAAGTAGGATATTCATAAGTAATATTAAGGGTTTACTCGCCGATATAATGAAACCAACGAGTACGGGCTTAATTATATACACTTCATATAAAACTAGCAATAAAACAAGTGACAAGCTGCTTAATTATCAGGACAGGTCTTCTTATTGTCTCTATTATCTATCTGTGTACGTGTATGCTATTCGCTGATTTGTTCTCATTAGTATTTACTGTTTAATTAAAATAACCAAACTGTGCCAGTCTCTCAGGCTGAACCCCTTTCGTTAGATTAGACTGTGAAGCTAACTTAGATATTAAAATACTGATTAGGATAACTAGATAATACGTTCAACTCTTAGTGATCGATACTCTGCTTACTATTATATACAAACTGACCGTGTACACTGCTCGTTAAGTGTGTGTGTTATTGATAAGTCAGCTAAATATAAATGTAAAACTTGAATAGGCATTAACACTGCTAAACCGCAACGACACATCACGCGCATCACTTTGACACAAGCATATGGCCATATGCTAAAATATCATATGGCCATATTCAGCTCATATGCGCTTTCCAAACTTTCTGAAGCAACTATACGGCCATATGCTGAAAATACCATATGGCCATATGCTGGTCATATACCCTTATACAAAATCTCTGAGGCAGCCATATGCCCATATGCTGAAATTTCATATGGCCATATGCCTTCTGCAGAATTTTACAAAGAAAACTGTAATAGCTCTAATTCCGAAAAACCAACTTCCGAGACTCGACGATTAACGAAACTTTCTAGAAATCATTAACTCAACATATTAGATCATTTCCATAACCATTTGACATGTTTGCAACCCAAAATGGGTATAGTTACACTTATTCCAAACACCCTTTAAACTTTACCCATAAACACATAAACATACATTAACACACAATTAGACCACCAAATCGTTATAACGACGTTATCATACATTTTAACACTTGACTTTACTTTACAAATCATTAGAAGATGTTCGGAGGTACAACCTTGACTTGAGCTCGGTATTTCTACCTAGCTCTACTTTCTTACCCAAAACCTTCTACATTTCACATATCCAACCTTAATCCTTATCCAAGCAATCATATTAATACTATAACCTACAAAACATTGAAACATTAAACCGTAAGCACAATGCTTAGTAAGTAAAACGGATATAACATAACATTACAATTCATTCACACATTACGCATCATAACCTTTAATCCTTTATAACATTAAAACCTTAACACGTACCTTAACACTTAAGCATCAACATCCCTTTTTTAATCCAACTTTGTCTAATACATCAACTAGCCTTACACTTACTTTCACATAATATCATCACACAAACCATTCATTAACCTTAACATATAAAACACATAAACACATAATGCATAGAAATCATCATAACATCATCTTATAGCCGGTTTACTTACCTTGAGTCCAAGCTAAGTCTAACAAGGAAATAAGCATCATCCTCTTCCTCATCACCATCCTCCATCATCATCATCCTTTACTCTAAAATCAAAACCTATTAACATAATACATCAATAACATAATCAAGGGTTTATATAACCCATCAAACATACTCATCTTCCTTTCCACATCATCATATGATCATACCTTGATCATATGATGAAAACCCACTTTAATCATAAACCTTAACCTCATTAACATCAAGATAGGAAGATTACTTACTTGAGATCATTGCTATGGCTTAATCCTTAACAAGGAACTCATCTCCTTCATCACTCCATCATCCAAACTCCATTCTTCTTTTCTCTTTTCCCTCTCTTTTCTTATAACCGGACTCACAAACACTCTCTACACTTATGAAGAATTGTGTAGAATTCTCTAGGATATACTAGTTAGTATGTAAGTTTGCCTAGTTGGCAACTTTAGTCCCTTAAGTCCCTTTTCTCTCATTTTGGCCACACTTAACCTTATAACACATTCAACACTTTACAACATTAGCCCATTAACTCTCTTTCTTTCTACTTTGGCCACCTATAAATTTATGACACATTTATTACATTACAACTTTAGTCCTTTAAGTCCCTCATTGTTACATTATGACCCAACATATCTTATATGTCTATGTTACACGTTCTTTAACCATTACTTTGACCCCTGGGTTTGACTAGCCAATTACGTTAAACCTTTCTCAATTTCATCTAAGGTAGGGCCTATTTGTATCCGTGAAACGGGTGTTACAATTCTACCCCCTTATTTAGATTTCGTCCCCGAAAACTCTCGTCTATTGCCAACCAAAACTTAATCTCATGACACACCTCGTTCTTAACACTTCCAATTCTTTGTCCATTTAGTTGCAACAATCTTAGTGATCTTGCAATTCTCATCACACTATAACACGCTTCATGCCCTTGACGCATTCTAATTCACGCATACTTTTCTAATCATACGTTTCTACTTAGTCATTATGCCATCCGGGACATCATTATTACTATTAATTTATACCATTTAACCATTTCTATTACTATTACACGACATTCAAACTCGTTCCGTTATAACTTTTCCGTCAAGGACTATATGTCACTTGAACGGATTACACCATCCTTACCATTATTTACCATAACCATTCCACATTTCCGTTAACATTTTTACTATAACACTTCTGTAGAAACGTAGAGGGGGGGGGGTGAATACGTTCCTCTTTAAAACTTAAAATGTTTTGTATCAAATTTCCGATCAAGCGTGACCAAATATGAATAGTTGTTATGTCACTCATAACAAGCAATCACATAAGCATGACACGAGGTTTAAACGTTTCTAGTTAATTATGATCACACTGTAGACGGTCCCTAATATACACCGGCGGTCCCTTAAATATTATGGGACCGTCCCTATATAAAGGACCGCCACCTGTGGACATGTCCATTACGTCTGATTGAGTTTTCTTATGTTTTGCGTTTCGAAGTTAACAAGTTGATATCACAAGCACATACACACCAAGCCACACAAACATAAATGTAATTCAAGTATAAAAAGTAAAGAGCAAGGAAGAGAAAACGCAAACCGGACACGATGATTTATAGTGGTTTAGCACGAAGCACCTCTTCGTCCTACTCCACTCCCCGAGCACCACACTCGAGAGTTACTTCACTAATCAACACGCTCCTTTATGGCGGAACAAACCTTACACAAGCTTACACCAAGTTTACCGACACTAAGCGGAATGTCGAGTTTTAATCTTAGCTAGAACCAATCTACACCAAGGCCCACGTGGCCACACGAACAAGCACTCTTGTCCCACTTAGATCGACACACGATCTAAGCCTTCACACGAACGAGCACTCCCGTTCACTTGAATCTTCACCCGACTCAAGCCTTCACACTAAGATACACTTGGATCTTCACCCAATCCAAGTCTTCACACGAGACACACTTAGATCATCACCCGATCTAAGCCTTCACACACCGACTCAACTAAGTCCTAACTTACTAACTAGGACATCACACACCATACAACAATTACATGACCTATTCTAGTTACAAGACTTCTTGGATCTACATCAACATCCAAGTTCACACATATAACCCCATCCTCGACTCACATACAAGTCAGAAACATTACAAGATTTACAAGACCTATAACCGTAACACTTGTTACGTTTGTGTGTGGACACCTATAACATCTCAAATCTTCATCTATGTCGAGAGTTCTTCTCTTACATATGAGGTAGAGGGAAAAGAGAAAACATAATACTAGTTACGTTGGTGTGTGGACTCAATAACACTTCGATTCTTGACGACTTCAAGTGTTCTTCTCTTGCACATGATGTACTGGATGACATGATCACTTATAAACACATACCAAAGAGTTATAGTGATCAAAGATGAAAAAGAAAAGACCAGGAAATTTTTGTGCAAAGAGGATCGGTTTTTCTGGTGAAAATAGGTCAGTATTTATAAACTGCTCGAGATGTGAGGGACGGTCCCTTAAAGTTTGGACGGTCCCACGGTCCCTTATATTTAAGGGACCGTCCTGACAGTTTTTGTCCTTTTGTGGTGAAATGTTACCTGGTGAAATTTTATCTGATTTGGGCGGGAAATAAGGCCGTTTGGACATTTGAAATTCAAATTTCAAATTTATTTTTCTTATTAAAACATTTCTTTATAAATACAAAAATAATTTGTCTAATTTTTTTTGTAAAAATGTTTTGTCACATTTATAAAAATGTGAGGTTTAAGGACAAAAATATTTTCTTTGATCACTTAACAAAGTTGGCATGGTGTGTTTGTACATACCTGAAGTGATGTCGAGAGACGTTGATGTGTGAACGAGTAACTTGTGCACTTTACGTTATGTATTACACGTTACCCGTTTGTCATCATTAAAACATGAAGACATTGTANAAATATTTTCTTTGATCACTTAACAAAGTTGGCATGGTGTGTTTGTACATACCTGAAGTGATGTCGAGAGACGTTGATGTGTGAACGAGTAACTTGTGCACTTTACGTTATGTATTACACGTTACCCGTTTGTCATCATTAAAACATGAAGACATTGCACTAACAATCTCCCCCTTTTTGATGATGAAAAATATGTAAACTGTAACTCATAGTAAAGTGTAGAAGTTACTAGTTTACACTTCCTCGCTCCTCCTTTTGTCGAAGCAAAAAGGTTTCGCCAATGTTGAGGTAGACTTGATAAGATGACCCGAGAAGACAGCTTGAGCATTTGGAATGAAAGATGATCACTAATGTATTAGACTATCCTAACCCCCATCATTTAAAGAATTGAGTGTGCGTCATCCTAGTGAAGCCTTGCTCCTACCGTCATGGTTTAATGAACTCCGAACCATGTACCCAACTACTTCCGAGCTCCCCCTAGCTCATTGCATCCTTATTGACTTTAGCATATCCATGAGCTCCCCCTAGCTCATTGCATCCTTGTTAACCTACATCAAGGGTTAGTTTCAAGCAACAAAGTATGTAGATGTGTCGACCATTTGCATCCGAGTTTGACACTTGCAAATGCTCCCCCTTAGTGTATGCTCAAAACTAGTTTTGGCTACCAAAGAATCGAGCAATGAAGTAATGCTACAAAACAAAGTTAGTAGACAAGTACACATAATAATGATGATATATATAGCAAGACATGCACGACTTAAATATGATTATTCTAAAGAATGGCATGAAAGGGATTGAAACTAAACATATAATAGTTGATTAACACACCATTTTCTAACTTCATCCAAGATATGTGTCTAGTGTCTAGGTGATATGGGATGAGGATGATATGCTCCTAGATAGGGATAAAGATGACTCTAATAGTGGAGAAGTGGGAAAGGATGTTATGAGCCAAAGTTTGGCAAGGATGGAGTGAAGTTGGTGGTTCAATTGTGGCTTATGTTGAAGATGTGTGTGGGGAGATAGTGAGATGAATGTTTGCACTTACAATGAGTGAGGAAGGAATTCAACGGTATACAAGCATCCTTAAAAGGGCATCGTCGATGAGATCGACGGAATACAAGTTCTTGGGAATAAAGCTAACAGTTACCACTGATAAGCTTGTGGAAGACACTGCTGAAGAATGCACTAGCAGTGGAAACACATTACCACTGCTAGTACATATTATTACCACTGCTGTTAGGATAACTGTAATGTATTCGTATGTAGATAAATATAGAAAAGATCTTGTGTATATTCTATTATGATAGCTTTATATTTATCTTGTAAAGGACTCCTTGTGCTATAAAAGGAGGTCCTAGGTCATTGTTCTAGGTACGTATCAACCCTAGAAAGCTTCAAGGTGTAACCCTAGTGATAAGCAAGATCACTCGTATTATTATCAATAATATTGAAGCTTTGTGTTAAACTTACAACTGTTCTCACTTACATTACATCATACAATTCATATTCTAAGTATTGTTAAGTATATTCCGCGTGCTTAATAATATAACTCAAAGTATCACTCTAACACAAGGTGTGTGTTTAGATCCTACAAGTGGTATCAGAGCCAGGTTTCTGATACTTTGATTTAGAAGATCCAAGGAATTAAGCTTAACCAATTCACTCAGATCCATGGAGATGGAAAACAACCAGTCCAACTCTGCTCCAAGACTTCCTAAGCTCAAACTCAATGAGTTTGAGATGTGGAGGATAATGATTGAGCAATACTTTCTCATTCAAGATTATGCTTTGTGGGAGATCATCTTAACTGGTGACTCTTTCAAACCTACTCAGAAGACTGAGAAAGTTGGTGACAAAGAAGTAACCACAGTTTCTGCACCTTCTACTAGTGATGAAAGAACACAAAAGAAGAATGATATGAAGGCCAGAAGTTTACTTCTAATGACTCTTCCTAAAGACCAGATCATTGCTTTCAGTAAATTCAAGACTGCAAAAGAGTTGTTTGAAGAGATCTGTTCTGTGTTTGGTGGCAATGATGCTACTAAGAAGACCCAAAAGACATTGTTGAAGCAGAGCTATGAAAACTTCACTGCTTCAAGCAATGAATCACTTGACAGCATTTTCACCAAAATACAGAAGATTGTCACTCAATTGACTGTGTTTGGAATTGAGGTAGAACAGGAAGACCTCAATTTGAAGTTTCTAAGAAGCTTGCCTTCTGAGTTTCATACCAATGTTACTGTCTGGGAGAACAAACCAGAAATTGAAACTATGAAGCTCAATGATCTTTACAATAACTTCAAACTCATTGAACAAAGATTGAAGAAGGCAGGGAAGCTTGGTTCAAGCTCTAGCAGCTTGGCATTGGTGTCAACCTCAGTTGACAGTGATGATTCTGAAGATGACAGTGATGATGACATTGCCACTGCTGGTTCTACAGTTTCCACTGGTAATGCTCTTGTTACCACTGCAGGTTCAAAGAAGAAGGTTGCTGGTATTGGAGATCCTACCTTTTATGCCTTTATCTCCACTCAAGTTAATGGCTCTATATTAACTCATGAAGACATAGAGCAAATTGATGAGGATGACTTGGAGGAGATGGACATAAAGTGGCAAGTAGCTCTTCTCAGCATGAGAGCTAGGAAATTCTACAAGAAGACTGGCAAGCCAATCCACATCAATGGAAGTGAAACTGCAGGGTTTGATAAGAAGAAAGTAGAGTGTTTCAACTGTCACAAGTTGGGGCATTTTGCTAGGGAATGCAGGAGACCAAGGAAGCAGGATAACAGATCCACATGGTACAAGCAAAAGAAGGAACCAATTGTGGAGGAACCAAAGGCAATGCTGGCAATTGATGGTGTGAGCTATGATTGGAGTTTCATGGCTGATGATGAAGAGGAAAAACCTTCAGATGCTGCTTTCATTGCTACAGAACATGCTCTCATGGCCTTCTCTGACTCTGAGGTACAAAACTTTGAATGTTGTTCTAAAACATGTAGGGCTTCTAGAGAATGTGAAAGGCTAAATGAATTACTAGAAAACCATAGAACAGAGTTGTTTGCTGCTAACTATAATGTTTCAAATCTTAGAAGAGGTATATCTGTGTTAGAAAAACAACTTGAGCATTATAGAGAAAATGAGACAAAATTTAATGATGATATGGTTATTCTTAAAAGAGAGTTAGATCATAAGATAGCAGTGAATGAGGCATTTAAAGAAGAGCTTGAAAGGCTTAGAAAGGTAAATGAGAATGTCAACTTATCTGTTGATACCTTATATTATCAATCTAAGTCAATTGATAAAATTTGGGAAGCACAAATTACTAACAAAGCTAAGTCTGGTTTAGGATACAATACAGTTCCTCCACCACTAAGGGGTGTTCCAGCACCCCCTGGCATAGATTTAGCACATACAGGACTAGAAGATTTTCAGGAACCTATTCTTGAATATGGTCCTCCCAAATTTGTGAAAAGTGAGGAAGAGGTTAAGCATGAAACTGATGTTTTTGAAAGTGCAAGTGACTCATCTGTAGTAGATGAGAGTGTTAAAAAGAAAGTAGAGGCTTCTATCCCACAAGTTGTTAATACCATTACAGAGGAACCTAGGAAACAAGTTAATAAGCCTAGACAAACTGTAAGGTATGCTGAGATGTATAGAAATAAGTCTTCAACTCCTAGGGGTAATCAGAGGAGTTGGAATCATGTAAAATCTCAACAACTAGGTAGTGAGTTTGTAATGAACAATAAAGCATGTTTTATCTGTGGTAGCTTTGATCATTTACATGCTAATTGTGACTATCATGTTGGGAGAAGGGAAGTTTATGGGAAAAAGAGGGTGGATTCAAACAAGCTTCAAAACAAATCACACCCTAATGCTCACAGCAACATGAACCCAAGAGCAGTTTTATTGAGAATTGGACTTAAAACTTTTGCCACTGCCAAAAATGTTAACACTGCTTTCAAAAAGAAAAACTGGACTGTCTTGTTGCAAACTGGAATTAAAGACTCTTACCCAAAATCACCTGTTTCAAGTGCAAAACCTAAAACAACTTTTGTTAAATCTGAACAAACAGGAAAAAGGACTTTTTATAACAAAAGAGTTCAAAATAACCAACAATGGGTACCTAAGTCTAAACCAGCAGTTACCACTGCTCCAACAAAAGTTTCCACTGTTAAAGTTGTTAACAAGAATAGGGGTAATATGGGAAATGCTGTGAAGGCCTCAGCACGTTGGGAATGGAAACCTAAAGGAAATAACACAACAAACAATCCCAATGGTGTATCAATGACCTTTGATAGATTTAACTATATTGATACACGAGGCAGATCCAAGTCAATCATGGCTTGGTTCTCCAAAGGAAACTAACTCCTTTATTTTATGTGCAGGAACATCCAAGGACAAAAAGATCAGACCAAGGGTATACAGACAGTGGATGTTCAAGGCACATGACTGGCAACAAGTCCTATCTATCCAATTTTGAATACTTTGATGGACATGATGTCAGCTTTGGAGGAGGGATTAATGGTAAAGTTACTGGTAAAGGTGTAATTAAAACTGGTAACATAGATTTTGAACCTGTGTACTATGTAAAAGAGCTTAAGTATAATCTCTTTAGTGTGTCACAGATGTGTGACAAGAAAAACAATGTTCTTTTTACTGAAGATATGTGTTTTGTTCTTTCTAAGGATTTTAAGATGCCTGATGAGAGTCAGATTCTTCTTAAAATTCCTAGAAAAGGCAACCTATATAGCTTTGATATGGATAACATTGTTGCTAAAAAAGATCATGCTTGCTTTATTGCAAAGGCCACAGTGGATGAATCCATGCTATGGCATAGAAGACTTGGTCATATTAATTTCAAAACCATAAATAAGATTGTCAAAGATGGTTTGGTAAGAGGCTTGCCTCAGAAAAGATTTGAAAATGATCAAACCTGTGTTACTTGTCTTAAGGGCAAACAACACAGAGCTTCTTGCAGGTCAAAATCAATTAACTCTATTGCTCACCCACTTCAAATGTTACATATGGATTTGTTTGGTCCTACATCTGTGAGTAGCATAAATCTTAAGAGATATTATCTTGTTGTAACTGATGATTTTAGTAGGTTCACATGGGTTTTCTTTCTTAGAACTAAGGATGAGACTACAGGCATCCTTAAGACCTTTATAACTGAAGTAGAAAACCAAAATGATATGAAAGTTAAAATCATTAGGTGTGACAATGGGACAGAATTTAAGAATAGAGTTATGGATGATTTTTGCAGAGAGAAAGGTATTAAAAGAGAATTTAGTGTAGCTAGAACTCCTCAACAAAATGGTGTAGCTGAGAGGAGAAATAGGACACTAATAGAGGCTGCTAGAACCATGTTGGCAGATTCAAAATTGCCAATGACTTTTTGGGCTGAAGCAGTTAACACTGCTTGTTATGTGCAAAACAGGGTTTTAGTAGTAAAAACAAAGAACAAGACACCTTATGAGTTATTTAGAGGTAGACCACCTCTCCTAGACTTCATGAGACCATTTGGATGTCATGTCACTATTCTCAATACCATAGATCATCTGGGTAAATTTGATGAAAAAGCTGATGAAGGGTATTTTGTTGGGTATTCCATGGTTAGTAAAGCTTTTAGGGTATTCAACTTAAGAACCCAAAAGGTAGAAGAAAATCTGCATGTTGAGTTCCTAGAAAACAAAGTGAATGTCAAAGGAACTGGACCAGATAGGCTGTTTGATCTTGATACTCTAACCCATACCATGAACTATGTGCCTATCTCTACAGGTACATCTTCTAATGATTTTGCAGGTTCAGAAGAGTTTGTTGATGATGATGAACCAAGCTTGGATCAACAAGATGATCAAGATGAATTCATTTTGCCTATTTGGGACTATGCAGATTATGATGATGTTGCAAAGACTGGAGATGCTCAACCTTCTAAAGCAACAAATGTGAACACTGGAAATAATGAAAGCAGTGGAAATTTAGATTCCACTACTAGGCCAAAAGATTCCACTGCTAGACCAGAAGTTGCAAAGAATGTTGAAAGCAGTGGAAATACTAATTCCACTGCTAGGCCAGAAGTTTCCACTGCTACACCTGAAGTGGAAAATTCAAGTCCAGTTACACAGGAAGCTCAAGCCAGTGATGTTGAAATATCAAATATGCCTACTGAGATTGACATTCCTCAAACTCCCCATACCACAGTTCATAAATCACATCCTCTTGAAAATGTGATAGGGGATGTAAACTCACCTGTGAAGACTAGAAGACAATCAAAGATGGCTGACATTCATGGCTTTATCAGTGAAATTTATGAATCTAAGGATCATGAAGGCAAAAATGAATGTCTGTTCATGTGTTTTCTGTCTCAAATGGAACCAAAGAATGTATTCAAGGCACTTGAAGATGAAAGCTGGGTGGAAGCAATGCAAGAAGAGTTGCTTCAGTTCAAAATTCAGAAGGTTTGGGTGCTTTGTGATCTACCTAAAGGCATGAAAGTTATTGGTACCAAATGGGTGTTCAGAAACAAAAGAGATGAAAGAGGGATAGTCATAAGAAACAAGGCTAGGCTTGTAGCTCAAGGATACACTCAAGAGGAGGGTATTGACTATGAAGAGGTGTTTGCCCCAGTTACAAGAATAGAAGCAATTAGGCTTTTTCTAGCCTATGCATCCTTTATGGGCTTCACAGTCTATCAAATGGATGTAAAAAGTGCTTTTCTATATGGGCAAATTGATGAGGAGGTATATGTTTCACAACCTCCAGGCTTTGAAGACCCTGAACATCCAGACAAAGTATACAGGGTAGTTAAAGCATTGTATGGATTGCATCAGGCACCAAGGAAGTGGTATGAAACCCTAGCAACTTATCTTTTGGAGAATGGGTTTCACAGAGGAAGAATTGATCAAACTTTGTTCATCAAGAAACACAAAAATGATATCTTGCCAGTTCAAGTGTATGTTGATGATATTATTTTTGGCTCAACAAAGCCAGAGATGTGCAAAGACTTTGAGAAGCTTATGAAGGATGAGTTCAAGATGAGTTCTATGGGTGAACTCACATTCTTTTTGGGACTTCAAGTACAACAAAGGCAAGATGGAATCTTCATTAATCAAGACAAGTATGTGGCTGAGATACTTAGGAAGTTCAAGTTCACTGATGCAAAGTCTTCAAGCTCACCTGTAGACAGGGGTACACACCTGCTTCTAAAAGAAAACAGTGGAGAAGCAGTTGATGTACATATGTACAGATCTATGATTGGTTCTTTGATGTATCTCACTTCATCAAGGCCAGACATTATGTTTGCAGTTTGTGCTTGTACAAGGTTTCAGGTCACTCCCAAAGAATCACACTTGACTGCAGTGAAGAAGATTTTCAAATATCTTAAAGCATATCCTCATTTGGGATTATGGTACCCTAGAGAATCTCCTATGGAGTTGGTTACCTACTCAGATAGTGATTATGCTGGAGCTAGTTTGGAGAGAAAATCCACAACAGGTGGATGCCAATTTCTTGGGTGTAGATTGGTGTCCTGGCAGTGCAAGAAACAAACAATGGTGGCTACTTCATCAACTGAGGCAGAGTATGTGGCTGCTGCAAGTTGCTGTGCTCAAGTTCTATGGCTTCAAAATCAACTTTTGGACTATGGGTACAATTTCATGAATACCATCATTTATATTGACAATAGTAGTACCATATGCATAATTAAGAATCCAGTTCAACACACAAAGACTAAACATATTGAAATTAGACATCATTTTATAAGAGACTGTTATGAGAAAAGGCTAATTCAAGTTGTCAAAATCCATACTGATAATAATTATGCTGATTTATTAACAAAAGGTCTTGATGTGGGTAGATTTCAGTACTTGGTGACAGGTATTGGAATGCTAAATCCATAAAATTTTTGTGTCTAATGGTCTTTGGTGTTGAGGGGAGGTTCTTGGTACTAAAATTGTTGTATATGTTTGTATAAGTGTGTATATGTCTTTGCTTGTATTTTGTTTGTCCACTAACTTTTATGCAGAGAATAAGTCAATCAGTGGAAACAAAAAGGCAAGCAGTGGTATTTGGTGCTCTCACAGTGGAAACAGATAAACAAACAAGAAACTTTATTCATTTAAAGAGTTTCATTACAGGGAAGGAGAGTACATCAAGACCATCATCAAAACACAAAAACATAAAACCTAACAACCTACATCCTACACAAGCTACTCTGCAGGCTTCTTCCCCTTGCCCTTGTAGTTTTGCTTGTTCTTCAATGCACTCTTTCTTTTGTTCTCAAAAGTTGACTGCATTCTAGGACAAGCAAGCCCAAGAACTTGTGGTGGAGGCCTTGGTAGTCTAGCAGACATCTCAGGAATGGAAATTTGCTTCATATTGGCCAGAGCTGCTCCCAAAGCCTTATTCAGAGCTCTTGGCAACTCCTTTGCCAAGGAATAAATCTCATCATCATCATTAGAAGAACTGGATTAGAACTCCAAAGATGGTGCACGAGCAAGTACTGGTGGTGGTGCTGGTGTAGAAGAAGGTTGACCAACAGGCTTAGCAGTTGTCTTCTTTGGTGGCTTCCTTGATGAAGAGGCTGAAGCACAAGGTGGAAAATAGCTTGACCATCCTGTTCCTTCAGAGGATGAATCAGAAGACATGACAAATTCTTCTGAATCAGAAGAATCAGAGGAGATGTACACTATGTTTGGAAGATTGCTCATTGTGATTTTTAGGGTTTTGAGAGAAAAAGTTAATGTGTTTTGATAAAAAGAATGATGATGCGAGCCCCTTTATATAAGAAAAAGTTATCTAAAAGGTCTCATTAATTGAGATATTTACTTTCACCTATTTAGGTAGGTTGAAAAGTTAATAAAGATTTATCGAGTTGACTTTTAGAAGATATTTGTGAACAGGGGCTTGGTTAAAAAGTAACTTTGGTTAGTACTAAGTTTGGTTATATACTTTCCATATTTTAAGCTAACACTTGCAGGTACATAACCAGGTTCTTTATTGGGAGATGATCATAAAAGGTGTATAACTGAGATACA
>LBNU01033731.1:8781-40327 GCA_014162995.1 Artemisia annua
GGATTTGAGTTGTCTTTACCTGTAGCCGTTTGCTCAGGACTAGCCAATTCTTTAGGTGAAACAATCACCCTTGGTGAACTGATAACCAAATATGGAAGTGACATCATGAATGTATAAGAGAGGAGGGCAACTTCCACACATGCACAAGCTCAGTCACGTTCGCCGTCCTCTTAAATCTGCAAGTTAAAATCTGCATATGAACCGTGGACTGAATAAGATCAACAACTTGAGTTTCCGTTCTCTTTTGTTGCTTGAAAATCCGATTATTCCTTTCTTGCCAAATAAAGTACGTTGAAACTGCAAAGAGAAGTTTAGATATAACACTACGAACAGACCTAGACTTCACGGACACAATAAGGACATGTGTAATAGCATCCAACGAAGTAGGCAACGAGTTGCATACTTGATAAGAGCAATTGTCACTTACATGATGAGATCCGTTGTCCCTAAAGGCTAACTTTATGAGGGAAATTTGTCCCTTACATGATAAGAGCCATTGTCCCTAAAGGCTCACTTGTTGAGAGCAATTATACCTTACTTTATGGGAGGCGTTGTCCCTAAACGCTTGCTCACTTGATGAGAGCAATTTCCTTTTACATAATGAAAGCCGTTGTCCCTAATGCTTGCACACTTGATAAGAGCAATTGTCACTTACATTATGAGATCCGTTGTCCCTAAAGGCTAAGTTTATGAGGGCAATTTGTCCCTTACATGATAAGAGCCGTTGTCCCTAAAGGCTCACTTGTTGAGAGCAATTGTACCTTACTTTATGGGAGCCGTTGTCCCTAAACGATTGCTCACTTAATGAGAGCAATTGCCCTTTACATGATGATAGCCGTAGTCCCTAATGCTTGCACACTTGATAATAGCAATTTTCACTTGCATGATGAGATCCGTTGTCTCTAAAGGCGAACTTTATGAGGGCTATTTGTCCCTTACATGATAAGAGCCGTTGTCCCTAAAGGCTCACTTGTTGAGAGCAATTGTACCATACTTTATGGGAGCCGTAGTCCCAAATGCTTGCACACTTGATAATAGCAATTGTCACTTGCATGATGAGATCCGTTGTCTCTAAAGGCGAACTTTATGAGGGCTATTTGTCCCTTACATGATAAGAGCCGTTGTCCCTAAAGGCTCACTTGTTGAGAGCAATTGTACCTTACTTTATGGGAGTCGTTGTCCCTAAACGCTTGCTCACTTGATGAGAGCAATTTCCGTTGCTCACTTGCTCACTTGATGACAACGGCTCTTATCATGTAAGAGACAAATTTCCCTCATAAAGCTCGCCTTTAGAGACAACGGATCTCATCATGCAAGTGACAATTGCTATTATCAAGTGTGCAAGCATTTGGGACCACAGCTATCATCATGTAAAGAGCAATTGCTCTCATCAAGTGAGCAATTGTTTAGGGACAATGGTTCCCATCATGTAAAAGGAAATTGCTCTCATCCAGTGAGCAAGCGTTTAGGGACAACGGCTCCCATAAAGTAAGGTACAATTGCTCTCAACAAGTGAGCCTTTAGGGACAACGGCTCTTATCATGTAAGGGACAAATAGCCCTCATAAAGTTCGCCTTTAGAGACAACGGATCTCATCATGCAAGTGACAATTGCTATTATCAAGTGTGCAAGCATTTGGGACTAAGGCTCCCATAAAGTATTGTACAATTTCCCTTACCATAAAGGGAAATTGCTCACTTGATGAGAGCAATTTCCCTTTACATGATGATAGCCGTTGTCCCAAATGCTTGTACACCTGATAAGAGCAATTGTCACTTACATGATGTGATCTGTTGTCCCTAAAGGCTAAGTTTATGAGGGCAATTTGTCCCTTACATGATAAGGGCCGTTGTCCCTAAAGGCTCACTTGTTGAGAGCAATTGCACCATACTTTATGGGAGCCGTTGTCCCTAAACACTTGCTTACATGATGAGAGCAATTGCCCTTTAAATGATGATAGCCGTTGTCCCTAATGCTTGCACACTTGATAAGAGCAATTGTCAATTACCTGATGAGATCCGTTTTCCCTAAAGGCTAAGTTTATGAGGGCAATTTGTCCCTTACATGATAAGGGCCGTTGTCCCTAAAGGCTCACTTGTTGAGAGCAATTGCACCTTACTTTATGGGAGCCGTTGTCCCTAAACACTTGCTCACTTGATGAGAGCAATTGCCCTTTACATGATGATAGCCGTTGTCCCAAATGCTTGTACACCTGATAAGAGCAATTTTCACTTACATGATGTGATCCGTTGTCCCTAAAGGCTAAGTTTATGAGGGCAATTTGTCCCTTACATGATAAGAGCCGTTGTCCCTAAAGGCTCACTTGTTGAGAGCAATTGTACCTTACTTTAGGGGAGCCGTTGTCCCTAAACACTTGCTCACTTGATGAGAGCAATTGCACTTTACATGATGATAGTCGTTGTCCCTAATGCTTGCACACTTGATAAGAGCAATTGTCACTTACATGATGAGATCCGTTGTCCCTAAAGGCTAACTTTATGAGGGCAATTTGTCCCTTACATGATAAGAGCCGTTGTCCCTAAAGGCTCACTTGTTGAGAGCAATTGTACCTTACTTTATGGGAGCCGTTGTCCCTAAACGCTTGCTCACTTGATGAGAGCAATTGCCCTTTACATGATGATAGCCGTTGTCCCTAATGCTTGCACACTTGATAAGAGCAATTATCACTTACATGATGAGATCCGTTGTCCCTAAAGGCTAAGTTTATGAGGGCAATTTGTCCCTTACATGATAAGAGCCGTTGTCCCTAAAGGCTCACTAATTGAGAGCAATTGTACCTTACTTTATGGGAGCCGTTGTCCCAAAACGATTGCTCACTTGATGAGAGCAATTGCCCTTTACATGATGATAGCCGTAGTCCCTAATGCTTGCACACTTGATAATAGCAATGGTCACTTGCATGATGAGATCCACAATTTGTCCCTTACATGATAAGAGCCGTTGTCCCTAAAGGCTCACTTGTTGAGAGCAATTGTACCTTACTTTATAGTAATATTATAAAAACCCTAAAGTTCTCTCTAGTGTGGGCGATTTCTAAACCCCCATTCCCTAAATCGTTTTTTGCTTCAATTCGACCCTTGAACTCTTATTTTTCTGATTCCTCTTGACTTTAATGATTAACATTATTGTTTATCATTGATTAATCTTGGTGGGTGATGCAAATCTTGATTTTTTTGGGTCGAATAGAGGTAAAAAACGATTTAGGGTTTGTAAAGCTTCAAATCGATTCTTTCTTTGTGAGGGTTTAGTAAATCGATCCCATATTACCATCATTGACCAGCCTATCACCATTAACCTTGGTCAAAACAACACTAGCAGCCCCCGAATCAGATGCCACCCCATTGTTAGACTTAGGAGAATTAGTAGTAGAATTAGCCAAACGTACACCATGTTGTTTAGCACCATTCGGATCAGAACCAACGGGACCATGGTCTCTAGGAAGAGCAAAACTACCCGTTTTTCCTTCCACACCTGCACTTTTCAATAGATTTTTCAATGGCATACTAGCATTATTGAGAACCTTGCCATCAATATTACCAATCTTAGCAGCCAACCCCGTAGCCTTAGAAGGCTTATTTCCAACCAAGAAACCAGAATCCATACTCTCTATACCCACGTTTAATAAACAAGCAGCAGCACACAAGCTCACGTAAAACAACCAAACCCTAGAAACGGGTACTTGCAAAAACAGAAGCCACCAAACTCCTAAAGGAATTTGTTAATCAATAAAAACCAGAATCACCTCCACAATCCAAAAATACTACACCTTAAACGAGTATAGTATGGAGTTGAGCACCAGAAAACAAATGCGCACAATCAAACAGCCGAAACCCTAAAAATAGGGATCTTAGAATCGAATACAATAACCAAGACTTGATTACCAATTACCTTAACCAAATCGTGATTAATAATGTGCAGCAAGAACACAAGTCGACCCTATATAATTAAATCAGAAACCGACTTAAAAATAATAGGGGAACAACGATTTCAATCAAACCAAACTAAAAGAAATCGAATATGAAGACCTTGTCCCTAATGCTTGCACACTTGATAAGAGCAATTGTCACTTACATGATGAGATCCGTTGTCCCTAAAGGCTAACTTTATGAGGGCAATTTGTCCCTTACATGATAAGAGCCGTTGTCCCTAAAGGCTCACTTGTTGAGAGCAATTGTACCTTACTTTATGGGAGCCGTTGTCCCTAAACGATTGCTCACTTGATGAGAGCAATTGCCCTTTACATGATGATAGCCGTAGTCCCTAATGCTTGCACTATCGATAATAGCAATTGTCACTTGCATGATGAGATCCATTGTCTCTAAAGGGGAACTTTATGAGGGCAATTTGTCCCTTACATGATAAGAGCCGTTGTCCCTAAAGGCTCACTTGTTGAGAGCAATTGCACCTTACTTTATGGGAGCCGTTGTCCCTAAACACTTACTCACTTGATGAGAGCAATTTCCCTTTACATGATGATAGCTGTTGTCCCTAATGCTTGCACACTATGTAAGAGCAATTGTCTCTTACATAATGAGATCCGTTGTCCCTAAAGGCTAAGTTTATGAGGGAAATTTGTCTCTTACATGATAAGAGCTGTTGTCCCTAAAGGCTCACTTGTTGAGAGCAATTGAACCTTACTTTATGGGAGTCGTTGTCCCTAAACAATTGCTCACTTGATGAGAGCAATTGCCCTTTACATGATGATAGCCGTAGTCCCAAATGCTTGCACACTTGATAATAGCAATTGTCACTTGCATGATGAGATCCGTTGTCTCTTAAGGCGAACTTTATGAGGGCAATTTGTCCCTTACATGAAAAGAACCGTTGTCCCCTAAAGGCTCACTTGTTGAGAGCAATTGTACCTTACTTTATGGGAGCCTTTGTCCCTAAACGCTTGCTCACTTGATGAGAGCAATTGCTCTTCACATGATGATAGTCGTTGTCCCTAATGCTTGCACACTTGATAAGAGCAATTGTCACTTACCTGATGAGATCCATTTTCCCTAAAGGCTAACTTTATGAGGGCAATTTGTCCCTTACATGATAAGGGCCGTTGTCCCTAAAGGCTCACTTGTTGAGAGCAATTGTACCTTACTTTATGGGAGCCGTTGTCCCTAAACGCTTGCTCACTTGATGAGAGCAATTGCCCTTTACATGATGATAGCCGTTGTCCCTAATGCTTGCACACTTGATAAGAGCAATTGTCACTTACATGATGAGATCCGTTGTCCCTAAAGGCTAACTTTATAAGTGCAATTTGTCCCTTACATGATAAGAGCTGCTGTCCCAAAAGGCTCACTTGTTGAGAGCAATTGTACCTTACTTTATGGGAGCAATTGTCCCTAAACGCTTGCTCACTTGATGAGCAATTTCCTTTTACATGATGATAGCCGTTGTCCCTAATGTTTGCACACTTATAAGAGCAATTGTCACTTACATGATGAGATCCGTTGTCCCTAAAGGCTAACTTTATGAGGGAAATTTGTCCCTTACAAGATAAGAGCCGTTGTCCCTAAAGGCTGACTTGTTCAGAGCAATTGTACCTTACTTTATGGGAGCCATTGTCCCTAAACGCTTGCTCACTTGATGAGAGCAATTTCCTTTTACATGATGATAGCCGTTGTCCCTAATGCTTGCACACTTGATAAGAGCAATTGTCACTTACATGATGAGATCCGTTGTCCCTAAAGGCTAAGTTTATGAGGGCAATTTGTCCCTTACATGATAAGAGCCGTTGTCCCTAAAGGCTAACTTGTTGAGAGCAATTGTACCTTACTTTATGGGAGCCGTTGTCCCTAAACAATTGCTCACTTGATGAGAGCAATTGCCCTTTACATGATGATAGCCGTAGTCCCAAATGCTTGCACACTTGATAATAGCAATTGTCACTTGCATGATGAGATCCGTTGTCTCTNATTTGTCCCTTACAAGATAAGAGTCGTTGTCCCTAAAGGCTGACTTGTTGAGAGCAATTGTACCTTACTTTATGGGAGCCATTGTCCCTAAACGCTTGCTCACTTGATGAGAGCAATTTCCTTTTACATGATGATAGCCGTTGTCCCTAATGCTTGAACACTTGATAAGAGCAATTGTCACTTACATGATGAGATCCGTTGTCCCTAAAGGCTAACTTTATGAGGGCAATTTGTCCTTTACAAGATAAGAGACTTTGTCCCTAAAAGCTCACTTGTTGAGAAAAACGTCTCTCTATGTGTGGGCGATTTGCGAAACCCTAACATCCTCCATTGTTTCAATCGTTATTTCCCTAATCGACCTCTGAAACATGATTCTTTGTAATGTTTTTTGCTCTTGATTCGTGTTTAACATTCGTGTTTTACATGTATTAATCAAAATCATTCCTTTGAATCTGTTTTAAGTCGGTTTGGGAGATTACGAATCTTTTAGGGTTTCCAAATCGTCCCATGTTCTTTGATCGATTCTAATTCATATCAAATCTGTAAACCGACATATAATAGGGTCGATCTTATCTTGCTGCACACTATTTAATCAATTCTTTGGTTAAAAAGTTTCATTCTTTTCGATATCCTTTTAGGGTTTCGTTTTTTGTGTGCAGCAAAGTTTGGGTTATGATGGGCGATCAAATTCTCTCCCTAACCGCCTTTATTTTTTATATCTATCGTCCTTCGATTGGATTTAATTGATTGAGTGTTAGGGTTTTTTACAAGAACGATCTCCTTTTCAGGATGTCGTATTTTATGATTTTGATCGTTGGTGTTGCTGCTGCGCTCTTCATGGTTATATCTTGCATTGTAAGTTGGACGGTTGTCCATTTGCTTTATGTTAGTCGATCCATTGATTGTGGTTGTTTTCTGGGTTGTGAAGATTATTCATGGACGTGGGTGGAGAGAGGGATGGTGATGATGTCGTTGAGAGTTCGGGTTTTCCTACAACCTTAAGTTTCTGTATGTTAGGGTTCTTTAATCCTAGTTATGTGATTATGCGTGATATGGCTGCTGTGTATAAGATCTTATTACATTATATTGGCTGCTGTTGATCGGTAAATGGAAGTCTAGTGGTTTCTTGTTTGTTAACATGGGTCATCATTCAAAGACATGCTTATAGCGTTATTTTGATGGGTCTCTTGATTGATGCTGTTGAATGTTATGGAAGTAGTTTTGGGTTCTTGGTCATGGAAGTTAAGTTATGTTAGAGTTCTTATTCAAAAACTCTCTGGATCGATTGGTTGTGACTGGATCTTACACGTATTCCTCTTTGTTGCACATTCGATCTTCTATTTAGGGTTTATTTACCCTTGGTTCGTTGCATGGTGACCCTATTCATGGTGTTTGGACGTTACTTGGCTGTTTTGAAGGGGGATCATGACATGTAGTTTGCTGGTTGTTGCATGGTTGTTGGGTTTCTCATGGCTTGTGCAACCTTGAGCCTCGTTTAGCTCCTTGAATTTCACTCGGATTGGGTTGGAGAATGGTTCAAGGTTTCTTTCATTTGCTATGCAAGTTCAGGTTCTATGTGGTGGGATCACATGGAAGATTGATGGAAGTTCTACGATGGCTATTTATTGGTGCTCTTTAGTGAATCATGTGTTAATTACTTATTTATATTCACTTGTATAGTCATGTAGGTGGTAAGTTTTTTTTTTATACAAGTTATAAGAATGGTGTGTCATTCTTATATGAGAGTCTGTAAGTGTCCTAAGGGACTGAGTCGAGGGAAGTCACCCTCGTCCTTTGTACTTCAACGTTTTTTTGGATAATATATTTTACCGGGGTGAATTAACCCTTTTACCCAAAAAAAAAGCTCACTTGTTGAGAGCGATTGTGCCTTACTTTATGTGAGCCATTGTCTCTAAACGCTTGCTCACTTGATGAAAGAAATCACCATTAGTAAAGAAGTCCCTAAACATTTTCTCTCTAGGGGCGAAATCCGGCCACCCCTAGCCGCCTCCTCTTCATCCTTTTTCCGGCCAAAAACCACCCCTAAAACCGTCTCTCTACATCTAAACGATCTCTGATTCGTTTAGTTTGTATGCAATCGCTTCTAGGGATGTGTTAAATCAAAGAGGAGGCTGGTTTCGCTGCCTATGCTAAACCCTTAACGATTCTATCATAGTCGGTTTATAATCGATCTATTCTTTAAGGGTTTAGTTATTATGCTTTTTTATACCCTAATTGATTACTAGGCTTCTTATTAAAGCGTTAATTGGGTTTTCCTAACCCTTAACGATTTCTTATTTCTTATAATCGCTAGTTAGGGTTTTCTGGGTATGAGTGGTTTTTTTTGGGTAAAGGGGAGTAATCCTGCACCCTGGTAAAATATTATTAACCAAACGTTTTTAGTACAAAGGGCGAGGGTGATTCCCTCGCCTTAGTCCCTAAGGACACTTACAGACTCACATATAAACGTGACAAACCACGCTTATAACAAACATTGAACACAAACTACAACGATTATATATATATAATTAAATGCTATTCAAGTAGACAAATCCTTGAATCTTCAAATCATCATAGTAGTTCAAACTTCTAGCTTCAACCAATTGCGTCTTCTATTAGTATTATGCAAAATGCATAATCTAATAACCTAATAAGAGTGACTTCCGTAGCAAATCGAAGTTGAAGCATAAACATGGTCTAATCGACCCAACCTTCCAGCATATCCGAACTTGAACCAATCTTCCAACAAATACGAGTGAAACAAACGAAGACATCCAATGATCAAGTTACAAATGCACCACACCTCCCATGTCATGACCATAGCAGAATAATCCCCACGTATAAACATATTTTAGCAAAAGGATCAATAATGGTATACATACCAAACATCTGCCATGCAATCAACGAACCATAATAAACACCAGCACCATCATGAGCAATAACACAAAGAACATGAATGAGCAGCAACGGGGAAAAGAACCATCGCCAAACATGTTGTATACCAATGATGAGCGAATCAAACAACCATCAAGCCTATATCCCACATTACTTCCAGCAATAGCGATCAACAGCAGCAACAATAAGGTTTGAAAGACCCAACCATGCAACCAGTAGCCATAAACGAAAACCACCATAGATTAGTCCCAAGCAAGCATAAGGACTGATTTCAATAACAGTAACCAATAAACACGGGTTTCGATCATGTAACCAGTAAAAAGTATCACACAAATGCAATAATCAAGGGTTAAAAACCCTAATGACCAGATCGTTAAGGTTTTGGAGAAAACCTAACTCTCATCGACCAATAACCACCACTCTCTCAACCCACTTCCACGATTAATCATCACAACCCAACATAAAGACCACTACCACCAGGTCACCTAATCATGAATGAATGGATTGGTGAGTCCAACATGCATTACACGCGAACAACAGCACCAATCCCAATAATGCGCTAATCAAAACCGAAAAAACAAAACCCTAAAAAGGGTATCGTTCATGAAAAACCAACTGATCGCAAAAATGCAAATAAAGATACGGTTTGATTAACTCAGATCGACCCTATAAATGATAATAACAGAGAAAAGGATAAGAGGTGCGATCGTAAACCAAGACCTGTCATTAGCACTCAAGTGTTAGTTAGTTTATTTAACTAGGTTTGTTGTGCTTTTGGCCTGTCATTAGCACTCGAGTGTTAGTTTGTTTTGGTTGTTCAAGCGTTTGCTTGAGGTTAATGTGGCATGTCAGCCACATTCCATTGTACTTAAACATTTTTTTGTGATTAATATATTTTGCCAGGGTGAATCCCTTTTACCCATAAACCAAGTCCCCACAACTTAACTTCCATCAACAGCACTCTCTGGTGAAAAATGACGAATTACAAAAAAACCCTAACAAGTCCTCAAATCGATCTTTAATCCTAATCTTGTAATTAATCCCTATAACGATTGTGTTTTGGATTGATTAACTGAGTTTAATTTTGATCCTTAATATTGTTTTTATTGGGATTTATCCTTGATTAGATTAGAATCGGTTTTCTTAGGGTTANAAATTTCTGGTGATTCGTTTTTTAGGGTTTTGAATCGACTTTTGAGATCTGAATCGTTCCAATTATTCTTATGATTCTAAATCGGTTTCATACTGATTTATCTATATATATGGGACGATTTGTTGATTTGGTTTTGTGCTTAACGAATATTAAACCTTGTTTGAGGTTATTGGGTGCGATCTGATCTATAACATTAGCGAAACCCTAATTTTAGGGTTTACTATTTTTTGGTTGATTGTATCTGATTGGTGGGTTGTTCTTTGAATGATATATCAAAGCTGATTGCTTTGATTCTTTCTCCTGTTGGTGCATTCGCTGGTTGGTGACTATGGTTCTGATTGTGACAATGCATGTTAACCTCTTTGGGTTGTTTATCGATTGCAAGTTCTAGTCCAGATGTGCGTTTGATGTGTGTAGGTTTTAAATAGAATTGTAAGTCAAGTTTGAAGGTAAGCTTGTTCAAAACCCTTCCAACTTTCACAGATCTGTATTCGACTTCTTCATTCGTTGGTCTTGTGATCGTTCGTTGTGGTAATTGGAAGTTAGGGTTTGGCAAAACCCTAGTTTTGAGTCTATGGCGGGTTGTGTTCAAATCGAGTTGTATTCTGATCCCAATTGCTGTTTTGGTGCACAGAATCGGTAGGTTGGATCGTAGGGGTGTAATTGTATTGGTCGCTTATTGTGGCTGATTGGGAAGTCGTGCTCTTGCTGGGTTTGTTATATGAACTTCCTCGTATCTACTAAGGGACTGAGTTGCACGTGATTTTTACTTTGGTATTAATTCATTTCGAATAGGTTAATAGGGGTTGCTCATTGGAAGTTAGGGATGTAATCCCTATGTTTTGGTACGACCAGAATAGTATCTGTGTTCACGTTCTTCGTATTCTTTGGTGATGCTTATTGGGATTTGGTTTTGCATCTAAACATACACCTTTGGAGCGAGTTTGCCCTTGCTGCTCTATCCATGGTTTTAGAGTCCCTCACCAACCGTCGTGTATAATTTGTGAACTGATTTCAAATTTGACGAGCCATGAATGTGGAAGTTAACAAGATCAAGATGATGGGAAGCTAGGGATTCACCCTATTTGTTACCGATCACCTTTCTTGGACATAATTCTGATCATGAGGTCCTTGAGGGTTGGTTAATTGGAAGTTAGAGCTCTATGACGTCTTTGGAAGAATCAAGTGTTCTACTTGAAGCGGTTAACTTGTTATGTTTATTAAGCGTCGTAGTTTTTATGTTTTATTATTTGTTATAAGTGTGGTTTGTCACTCTTATATAGTGGTTAGTGGTAAGTTATAAGAATGTTTTGTCATTCTTATATTTGTGTCTGTAAGTGTCCTAAGGGACTGTGGCAAGGGACATCACCCTCGTCCTTTGTACTTCAACGTTTTTTTGGATAATATATTTTACCAGGGTCAATTAACCCTTTTACCCAAAAAAACATGAAACATTATAAAAACTAAACATAATGATAATCTAAAGCAACCTATTACATAATTAGATGACCAAGACTTGATAATATTTAGAAGCATTCCTAACAAGATCCGTTGTCCCTTAAGGTTAATTTTATGAGGGCAATTTGTCCCTTACAAGATAAGAGCCGTTTTCCCTAAAGGCTCACTTGTTGAGAGCAATTGTACCTTACTTTATGGGAGCCGGTTTTGCCTAAACGCTTGCTCACTTGATGAAAGCAATTGCCCTTTACATGATGATAGCCATTGTCCCTAATGCTTGCACCTTTGATAAGAGCAATTGTCACATACATGATGAGATCCGTTGTCCCTAAAGGCTAACTTTATGAGGGCAATTTGTCCCTTACATTATAAGAGCCGTTGTCCCTAAAGGCTCACTTGTTGAGAGCAATTGTACCTTACATTATGGGAGCCGTTGTCCCTAAACGCTTGCTCACTTGATGAGAGCAATTGCCCTTTACATGATGATAGCCGTTGTCCCTAATGCTTGCACACTTGATAAGAGCAATTGTCACTTACATGATGAGATCCGTTGTCCCTAAAGGCTAACTTTATGAGGGCAATTTATCCTTACATGATAAGAGCCGTTGTCCCTAAAGTCACTTATTGAGAGCAATTGTACCCTACTTTATGGGAGCCGTTATCCCTAAACGCTTGCTCACTTGATGAGAGCAATTGCCCTTTACATGATGATAGTCGTTGTCCCTAATGCTTGCACACTTGATAAGAGCAATTGTCACTTACATGATGAGATCCGTTGTCCCTAAAGGCTAACTTTATGAGGGCAATTTTTCCCTTACATTATAAGAGCCGTTGTCCCTAAAGGCTCACTTGTTGAGAGCAATTGTACCTTACATAATGGGAGCCGTTGTCCCTAAACGCTTGCTCACTTGATGAGAGCAACTACCCTTTACATGATGATAGCCGTTGTCCCTAATGCTTGCACACTTGAAAAGAGCAATTGTCACTTACATGATGAGACCATTGTACCTAAAAGCTAACTTTATGAGGGCAATTTATACCTTACATGATAAGAGCCGTTGTCCCTAAAGTAACTTGTTGAGAGCAATTGCACCATACTTTATGGGAGCCGTTGTCCCTAAACGCTTACTCACTTGATGAGAGCAATTCTTACATGATGATAGTCGCTGTCCTTAATGCTTGCACAATTGATAAGAGCAATTGTCACTTAAATGATGAGATCCATTTTCCTTAAAGGCTAACTTTATGAGGGCAATTTGTCCCTTACATTATAAGGGCCGTTGTCCCTAAAGGCTCACTTGTTGAGAGCAATTGCACCTTACTTTATGGGAGCCCTTGTCCCTAAACGCTTGCTCACCTGTTGAAAGCAATTGTACCTCACTTGTTAGTCATTGTCCCTAATGCTTGCACACTTGATAAGAGCAATTGTCACTTACATGATGAGATTCGTTGTCCCTAAAGGCTAACTTTATGAGGGAAATTTGTCCCTTACATGATAAGAGCAATTGCCCTTTACATGATGATAGTCGTTGTCCCTAATGCTTGCACAGTTGATAAGAGCAATTGTCACTTACATGATGAGATCCGTTGTCCCTAAAGGCTAACTTTATGAGGGAAATTTGTCCCTTACATGATAAGAGCCGTTGTCCCTAAAGGCTCATGTGTTGAGAGCAATTGTACCTTACTTTATGGGAGCCGTTGTCCCTAAACGCTTGCTCAATTGATGAGAGCGATTGCCCTTTACATGATGATAGCCATTCTCCCTAATGCTTGCACACTTGATAAGAGGAATTGTCACTTACATGATGAGATCCGTTGTCCCTAAAGGCTCACTTGTTGAGAGCAATTGTACCTTACTTTATGGGAGCTGTTGTCCCTAAACGCTTGCTCACTTGATGAGAGCAATTGCGCTTTACATGATGATAGTCGTTGTCCCTAATGCTTGCACACTTGATAAGAGCAATTGTCACTTACATGATGAGATCCGTTATCCCTAAAGGCTAACTTTATAAGGGCAATTTGTCCCTTACATGATAAGAGCCGTTGTCCCTAAACGCTTGCACACTTGATGAAAGCAATTTCCTTTTACATGATGATAGCCGTTGTCCCTAATGCTTCAACACTTGATAAGAGCAAATGTCACTTACTTGATGAGATCCGTTGTCCCTAAAGGCTAAGTTTATGAGGGCAATTTGTCCCTTACATGATAAGAGCCGTTGTCCCTAAAGGCTCACTTGTTGAAAGCAATTGTACCTTACTTGATGAGAGCAATTGTACCTCACTTGTTGAAATTTGTCCCTAAACGTTGAGAGCAATTGCGCTTTACATGATGATAGCCGTTGCCCCTAATGCTTGCACACTTGATAAGAGCAATTGTCACTTACATGATGAGATCCGTTGTCCCTAAACGCTAACTTTATGAGTGCAATTTGTCCCTTACATGATAAGAGCTGCTGTCCCAAAAGGCTCGCTTGTTGAGAGCAATTGTACCTTATTTTATGGGAGCCGTTGTCCCTAAACGCTTTTTTTGGGTAAAGGAGAATAATCCTGTACCCCGGTAAAATGCATTAACCAGAAAAAATTGAAGTACAACGGATGAGGGTGACATCCCGTATCACAGTCCCTTAAGACACTTACAAAACAACCTATATAAGAATGACACGCCTTTCTTATAACTTAGACAATAGAACTTACAACCTACCATGACTATACAATAGAATAAACATTAGGAAATTAAAGACAATCTTCACTATTGCAGCACCAAGCTTGTAGTCATGTAGAACTTCCAGCCAACTTCATAGGGTCAAAACCCTAACTTCCAGCAAACAAAAGCATCGATCCAAAAAGAATATGAAAACCATAGGATATAGATCGATCCTCCCAGCCATGATCAATAGAATACGAATGAAAGTGCATGGCATCATATGAATGAGGTTTTGAACAAGAGTCCTCACAAACTTAACTTCCATCTTCACACTACGACATGATCCAAATACCTCATCTACTAAAAGCTCCACGGATGAAACTCTCATGATCAGAATTTGGTCCAAGAAGTAGTCGGTAACATACAATAGGGTTTAACCCTAACTTCCATTGATGATCGTAGGAGTTGATGAATAAGAGCCAATATAACTAAACATCCAAATCGACCAGCAGCTACCAAGATTGATTTTTGAACAAGAACCAAACAAACTTGACTTACACAAGATGAACTTGACTTCCACTCTCCCAAACCCATGTACCGATGATGAACCACGATCATCACAAAACCATAACCACTATCACCATAATGACTTACATAACACCACCACGATCTGAAGATCGACATACATTAGAGACTGGNCAAAGCTCGGATACCAATCTGTAACACCCCCCAAAATTTAACCATGACAGCGGAAGACTTTTTAAAATAACAGCGGAAGACTTTAATTTAAGAGCAGAAGACTTTTGGGTGTTACTTCGAGGATCTTTTCACAATCACAGAAACAACAAAAAGTGATGTTTAAAAGTTTACTTTATTTCAAAATACCAAATTATTAAGATGTTCACAATTTCAACAACACATTTATTTAATATGAAAACAAGTTATTTGTTCAAGTCCATATGCCCACTCCGTGCCTTCATAATTCTTCTTGTTTAGTTCCTGAGATAAACATGCTAAAAGTCAACATAAAGTTGAGTGATATTCATAGATTTGAAAGTTAAACAGTTGAACACAAGATATAGTCATTTATTGCAAACGTATGCAATCAAACAAGTTGAAAAGAATTCACAAATACCCGTTATTGCATTAAGCTCATGACACATAACGATTTGACAGCCAATCATATTTATATATATGACGCAATATAATAATATGCCCTCAAGATAGGTCTTTGCCAGTAACCTATGTCATTAAAATAATGTGCGTTTGGTAGTTTTCTCCAACGACCAAACGGGGATTGTCAACCCCAAATAGATCTATTCACAGTTATTTACGTTCACTCATCAAGTGATTAAGGTTCATGATCGAGGGTCTTTTGGCAATAGCTACTTAAGCAATAATAACGGTCAGCCGGTATATCAATACCAAAATAAAAGACTTGTGTTCGGTTTTTAAGCATGAACTCACCTTAGTAGTACAGTTGTATCGTAATCTCAACAAAGCAAGGAAACGGCTTCACACACAACCTAAAAGATAATGCAAGTTTCAGTTCGATAGTCTAAGTCCGGTTTTATCGCGAATAATAGTTATTTAGTTACGAACAAAACTCGAGTTCGTTAAATGCTTCAAGTTCAAAAGTAAAGTTATATATAAATATAAGTTATAAGTACAATGATCGATGATTGACGGAAAGTCATCCATGTGAATATTTCACGATTAAGAAAATATATTACGTTTCGTCATATATCGTTAATATTTATTATATAATGAATATATAAAATCTATTCCGTTCTTTAACCCGAATACACGTTCTTCCATTTAATCATTAATATTATTTTTATATTTACAGAAAAATCCTTTAAGATTTCAGAATTTGCATTTATAACCTTAACGAATATAAATTTTCACCGTTAGTCCAAAGTTAACGATCGTTTCATTTTAAGTCCAAATAATATCAATATTTACATTTTCTAACTCCAAGTATTATTTTTAACAGTTTAGAACTCAAGGATTTCAGTTTTGACAGTTTACACCCATAGTTTACAAGTTTTACATTTTTAGTCCTCGGTTTAAGAAATTTTGCAAACTTAGTCCAAATTTTACCAAATTCAAAGTTTAACCTTTTGACTTATTAAATAAGCTCATGAAATTCTAAATAACTTATTTCAACTGCTTATAAGCTTATAAAGTGCTTATCTTTCTTAATGGGCCTTAACGAGTCAATTACAAGGCCCATTAACAATTTAAGGTCCATTGGGTTAACGAAAGGTTTGGGCCTGAGTTTGGACTTATTTTAGGAGTGTAAAAACATTGGTCTTGGGCTCTCAGGCCCAGTATATCAAATAGGCTTAATGGGCTTATAGGCCCATCGTTATTTATAAAAGTTTTATAAAACAGGTTTATGTCGAATCAAAATAGGTCGAGCAAAATGGTTATACGAGCATATTACTTCGAATAAAAAGTGTGTTCTGATTGTTCACCAAGTCAACAATGAGTTCGAATAATAAAAAGGGTGGTTCGTGTGTATAGATTTTAAATGACGAGGCCAAAGCTCACGTCCAAACTTATGTGTTGAAACTGTCTCAACACTTAGAAATATTCTAAGTGTTGAGGTTTTGTTCGAATGTTCCAAGGGGTCACAAAAGAGGTCGAATACTTTGGTCATTTATAGTTTTTGGGTTCAAATACTAGTACACCTTATTTCTTATGGTTCTAAACTATTAGTATGTCGAATAAAATGAACATGTCACGTTTTTATTTTACAAAATAACGAGGCAAGGTAAATGTGTCAAAAATAAAATAACGAAAAGATTATAAGGACTCCAAGTGCTCACCTCACCACTTGGGTGGAGTTTTCGTAGCGTATGGTTGCGATTTTTTCCCTAACCATATTCTAATCGATTTCATCAATTTCTACCCTAAATCCTTCAATTCTTCTAACGATCTGATTGTTTCTAGGGATTAACCTTTGTGTTTATCATTGGAACAATCAATCGTTACTAGAATTTTATGATTTAGATCGTTTTTGGTTGAATCGTTTTAGGGTTTTTTAGGGTTAAAATCGCTGCTGGATGGTTTATCCCTTAATCTTCTAATCTCTAATCGTTATTCATTATTTTCTGTTTATACAGTAATTGTGAATCGTTTTCTTGAGGGTTTAACCAACAATCGTTCCTTAACATACCATATATCCTAAAGTCGGTTTGGTCGACTAATATATATACAAGAACGATTTTTTGTTTGATGCACTTGGTTTTTTTCATTCAACGATTCCTTTTTTTTTAGGGTTTCGTTTTTCTTATTATGCTTTACACTAAGTCGGCTACAATTTGTATTAAAACCTTCTTGGTTTTCTTTTGAGGTCGATTTAGGGTTTTGGGTTCGTTGTTGATGCTTTAATGACATAACAGAATTTGCGTTCTGTTTTCAAATTATTCATGGGAATAAACCCTCTTAAGGGTTTCGGATCTATTTGCAAGTAACCCTTTGAAGGGTTTGGGTGCTGGTTCGTTCCTTATGGATGTTGTGTATTATGGAAGTGGGTTATGGGAGAGTGGAAGTTAAGTTTTACTGGTTCCTTATTCAAAAAACCTTTGCTATCATTGTTTGTAGGTGATCGTTGGGTTGTGAATTGATTCAGCTAGTGTACATGTATATCATGTTCAAGGATCTGGTCATTGTTCTTCTCCTTCGATCTGCTTGTTAGGGTTTTATCACCCTTGGTTCGTTGCATAGTAGCTTTGATCACTTTGAAATTGGTTCCTAATTGGCTGTTTGAATGGGGTGATCTTGGCATATACTTTGCATATTAGTTGGGTTCATGCTGGTGGTTTGTGTTCTTTACAACACATTATTGGTTGCAGATTGCATGGATGTTATACCTTATTATCGTCCTAAAACTAGTTCGTAAGCACGTTGTTGCGTTTGGATTGTGAGTTTTGGATGTGGAGCTGCTATTGTGGATTTGTGTTGATTTATATGTGCTTGTTGTTTATTCTTATTGGAGTTCAGTTGAGCATCTCAACGTACGCTGTTGGAGCGAGTTTACTTGCTGCTCTATCCGTGGTTTTAGAGTCCCTCACCAACCGATGTATGAAACTTGTGAACCGTGCTTCCATTCGAGGATGATTTTAAGATTCAAGTCTACTATGGTGGTTTCTGATTGGTATATGTAAGTTAAGTTTCTCGGGTATCTTATTCAAAAATCCTTGACTCGATTAATAGTAATTCTTTTTGCTATGGATCGTTTATGGGTGGTTCGATCTTCATTTTATGGCTCTATTTTATACTTGGGATTGAAGCTGCTCTCTATTGATGGATGTTAGGGTTTGGACCCTATGGAATGTCTTTGAGGTGTTGTAGGGTGGTGTTCCCTCTCGGCCTCTTTGTGTATGTTCATCTCTTGGTTGTCACATAGGTGCTCTAATTCTGATTCTTTTGAAGCATGGCTTGTGGGACTATGAAGATGATTATGGGAGTTTGGACTACTATGACGATTTGAAGATTCATGGAATTATGCATTTAATTTGTGTTTTTTATAGTCGTTGTAGTTTATGTTCAATGTATGTTTATGTTCAATGTATGTTATAAGAATGGCGTGTCATTCTTATATGTGAGTCTGTAAGTGTCCTTAGGGACTGAGATGAGGGAAGTCACCCTCATCCTATGTACTTCAACGCTTTTTAGTGTAATGAATTTTGCCGGGGTGAATTAACCCTTTTACCCAAAAAAAAATGGATCAAAGGAGGAATGTGGTTCGACTCACGACTTGGCAAGGTTCACAACGAGCAAAGGTTCACCTTCTTAGGATCACTTGTATGGTTCGTACTCCTCTTCAACTTTTTGTCCCAAATTCGATGATAACACCTTACGTATAATATGTATTTGGTACTTTTGAGTATGTGTAACCAACTGAACGTGCATGGCTGTTATATAGTGGGTTTATAGAAATCTTGTGAAGGTTTAGGACAAACGAATGATGCCAAGAGGGTGTGTGTTGTCTTGGTTCGAAGGGGTGGCACCAAGACTTGCCCCAATCACAAACTAGCAACAAAACGAATGTGTAAGAAAGATTTTCTATTCACCCTTACATTCTCCTGTAGCTTGATAGTCAGTTTAGAGATCATTGGGGGGCTTGGGTGGTTGATAAGGAACCTTTGGACACGTTTTTGATTTTATGTTCATAAGGTTTGGTCATTTTGCTTTGGCTAGATTTAAGTTATCAAATGAGTGAGATATAGGGTGAGATTTATCGTTCTCAATACTAGGCTAGGTGGTCAATCAAGTGGTACAAAGATATGACTAGGTCGTGTGTCAAAAATGAAAGAAACAAGGGCGTTTGTTGGGTGTGTCGCGACTGCCAAAGAAGAAAGAAAAGGAGAAAAAAAATAATAAAGGGTGTTGGGTTGGGCTTGTGTTGCTCGGCCCAACAAGAAAAGAAAGAAAAAATAAGATTAGGGTCCGTTTGGTGTGTAATTGGGTTTAAAGGCCCATTGGGTCACGTAGCCCAATTAGAGAGTTTTCGAGAGTCGGGTTACGTTCCAATAATATTAGTGACCAATCTCGGGAATTTTCGTAGGCTCGGGAAATATATAAATAGTACCCGGAAGTTAAACGAAACGTATATTTAATAAAATAGAGACGTTTAAAATATATTCGCGATAATTAGACTACCTAGGTTTGTGTGCAAGCATCGTTCCTAGGTAAATGATCATTTCACAATGTCATAGAGATTCACATAATACGTCATGCATAAAAAAAAATTTGTCAATCATAAAAAAAAAGGATATTAAATAACGAAATACCTTTATTTCCAGTTTACGTATTTATTAATCATACGGGAATTTACGAGAGGCTACACTTTATGAGGGCAATTTGTCCTTTACATGATAAGAGCCGTTGTCCCTAAAGGCTCACTTGTTGAGAGCAATTGTACCTTACTTTATGGGACAGTTGTCCCTAAATGCTTGCTCACTTGATGAGAGCAATTGCCCTTTACATGATTATAGCCGTTGTCCCTAATGCTTGCACACTTGATAAGAGCAATTGTCACTCACATGGTGAGATCTGTTGTCCCGAAAGGCTAACTTTATGAGGGCAATTTGTCCCTTACATGATAAGAGCCGTTGTCCCTAAAGGCTCACTTGTTGAGAGCAATTGTACCTTACTTTATGGGAGCCGTTGTCCCTAAACGCTTGCTCACTTGATGAGAGCAATTGCCCTTTACATGATGATAGCCGTTGTCCCTAATGCTTGCACACTTGATAAGAGTAATTGTCACTTACCTGATGAGATCCGTTGTCCCTAAAGGCTCACTTGTTGAGAGCAATTGTACCTTACTTTATGGGAGCCGTTGTCCCTAAACGCTTGCTCACTTGATGAGAGCAATTGCCTTTACATGATGATAGTCCATTGTCCCTTATGCTTGCACACTTGATAAGAGCAATTGTCACTTACATGATGAGATCCGTTGTCCCTAAAGGCTAATTTTATTAGGGCAATTTGTCCCTTACATGATAAGAGCCGGTGTCCCTAAAGGCTCACTTGTTGTGAGCAATTGTACCTTACTTTATGGGAGCCGTTGTCCGTAAACGCTTGCTCACTTGATGAGAACAATTGACTTTTACATGATGATAGTCGTTGTCCCTTTGTCACTTACCTGATGATATCCGTTGTCCCTAAAGGCTCACTTGTTGAGAGCAATTGCACCTTACTTTATGGGAGCCATTGTCCCTAAACACTTGCTCACCTGATGAGAGCAATTGCCCTTTACATGATGTTAGCCGTTGTCCCTAATGCTTGCAAACTTTATAAGTGCAATTGTCACTTACATGATGAGATCTGTTGTCCCTAAAGGCTAAGTTTATGAGGCCAATTTGTCTCTTTTAAGATAAGAGCCGTTGTCCCTAAAGGCTCACTTGTTGAGAGCAATTGTACCTTACTTTATGGGAGCCGTTGTCCCTAAACGCTTGCTCACTTGATGAGAGCAATTGCCCTTTACATGATGATAGCCGTTGTCCCTAATGCTTGCACACTTGATAAGAGCAATTGTCACTTACATGATGAGATCCGTTGTCCCTAAAGGCTAACTTTATGAGGGCAATTTGTCCCTTACATGATAAGAGCCGTTGTCCCTAAAGGCTCACTTGTTGAGAGCAATTGCACCTTACTTTATGGGAGCCATTGTCCCTAAACACTTGCTCACCTGATGAGAGCAATTGCCCTTTACATGATGTTAGCCGTTGTCCCTAATGCTTGCAAACTTTATAAGTGCAATTGTCACTTACATGATGAGATCTGTTGTCCCTAAAGGCTAAGTTTATGAGGCCAATTTGTCTCTTTTAAGATAAGAGCCGTTGTCCCTAAAGGCTCACTTGTTGAGAGCAATTGTACCTTACTTTATGGGAGCTGTTGTCCCTGAACGCTTGCTCACTTGATAAGAGCAATTGCCCTTTACATGATCATAGCCGTAGTCCCTAATGCTTGCACACTTGATAATAGCAATTTTCACTTGCATGATGAGATCCGTTTTCTCTAAAGGCTAACTTTATAAGGGCAATTTATCCCTTACATGATAAGAGCCGTTGTCACTAAAGGCTCACTTGTTGAGAGCAATTGTACCTTACTTTATTGGAGCCGTTGTCCCTAAACGCTTGCTTAATTGATGAGAGCAATTGCCATTTACATGATGATATCCATTGTCCCTAATGCTTGCACACTTGATAAGAGCAATTGTCACTTACATGATGAGATCCGTTGTCCCTAAAGGCTAACTTTATGAGGGCAATTTGTCCCTTACATGATAAGAGCCGTTGTCCCTAAAGGCTCACTTGTTGAGAGCAATTGTACCTTACTTTATGGGAGCCGTTGTCCCTAAACGCTTGCTCACTTGATGAGAGCAATTGCCCTTTACATGATGATAGCCATTGTCCCTAATGCTTGCACACTTGATAAGAGCAATTGTCAATTGCATGATGAGATCCGTTGTCCCTAAAGGCTAACTTTATTAGGGCAATTTGTCCCTTACATGATAAGAGTCGGTGTCCCTAAAGGCTCACTTGTTGTGAGCAATTGTACCTTACTTTATGGGAGCCGTTGTCCCTAAACGCTTGCTCACTTGATGAGAGCAATTGCCTTTTACATGATGATAGTCGTTGTCCCTGATGCTTGCACACTTGATAAGAGTAATTGTCACTTACCTGATGATATCCGTTGTCCCTAAAGGCTCACTTGTTGAGAGCAATTGCACCTTACTTTATGTGAGCCGTTGTCCCTAAACACTTATCACCTGATGAGAGCAATTGCCCTTTACATGATGTTAGCCGTTGTCCCTAATGCTTGCAAACTTTATAAGAGCAACTGTCACTTACATGATGAGATCTGTTGTCCCTAAAGGCTAAGTTTATGAGGCCAATTTGTCCCTTAAAAGATAAGAGCCGTTGTCCCTAAAGGCTCACTTGTTGATAGCAATTGTACCTTACTTTATGGGAGCTGTTGTCCCTGAACGCTTGCTCACTTGATAAGAGCAATTGCCCTTTAAATGATGATAGCCGTAGTCCCTAATGCTTGCACACTTGATAATAGCAATTTTCACTTACATGATGAGATCCGTTGTCTCTAAAGGCTAACTTTGTGAGGGCAATTTGTCCCTTACATGATAAGAGCCTTCGTCACTAAAGGGCTCACTTGTTGAGAGCAATTGTACCTTACTTTACGGGAGCCGTTGTCCCTAAACGCTTGCTCACTTGATGTGAGCAATTGCCATTTACATGATGGTATCCATTTTCCCTAATGCTTGCACACTTGATAAGAGCAATTGTCACTTAAATGATGAGATCCGTTGTTCCTAAAGGCTAACTTTATTAGGGCAATTTGTCCCTTACATGATAAAAGCTGCTGTCCCTAAAGCTCACTTGTTGAGAGCAATTGTACCTTACTTTATGGGAGCCGTTGTCCCTAAACGCTTGCTCACTTGATGAGAGCAATTGCCCTTTACATGATGATAGCCGTTGTCCCTAATGCTTGCACACTTGATAAGAGCAATTGTCACTTACATGATGAGATCCGTTGTCCCTAAAGGAAAACTTTNTTGCCCTTTACATGATTATAGCTATTGTCCCTAATGCTTGCACACATGATAAGAGGAATTGTCACTTACATGATGAGATCCGTTGTCCCTAAAGGCTAACTTTATGAGGGCAATTTGTCCTTTACATGATAAGAGCCGTTGTCCCTAAAGGCTCACTTGTTGAGAGCAATTGGACCTTACTTTAAGGGACCGTTGTCCCTAAATGCTTGCTCAATTGATGAGAGCAATTGCCCTTTACATGATGATAGCCGTTGTCCCTAATGCTTGCACACTTGATAAGAGCAATTGTCACTCACATGGTGAGATCTGTTGTCCCGAAAGGCTAAGTTTATGTGGGCAATTTGTCCCTTACATGATAAGAGCCATTGTCCCTAAAGGCTCACTTGCTGAGAGCAATTGTACCTTACTTTATGGGAGCCATTGTCCCTAAACGCTTGCTCACTTGATGAGAGCAATTGCCCTTTACATTATGATAGTCGTTGTCCCTAACGCTTGCACACTTGATAAGAGTAATTGTCACTTACATGATAAGATCCGTTGTCCCTAAAGGCTCACTTGTTGAGAGCAATTGTACCTTACTTTATGGGAGTCGTTGTCCCTAAACGCTTGCTCAATTGTTGAGAGCAATTGCCATTTACTTGATGGTATCCATTGTCCCTAATGCTTGCACACTTGATAAGAGCAATTGTCACTTAAATGATGAGATCCGTTGTTCCTAAAGGCTAACTTTATTAGGGCGATTTGTCCCTTATATGATAAAAGCTGCTGTCCCTAAAGCTCACTTGTTGAGAGCAATTGTACCTTACTTTATGGGAGCCGTTGTCCCTAAACGCTTGCTCACTTAATGAGAGCAATTGCCCTTTACATGATGATAGCTGCTGTCCCTAATGCGTGCACACTTGATAAGAGCAATTGTCACTTACATGATGAGATCCGTTGTCCCTAAAGGCTAACTTTATGAGGGCAATTTGTCCCTTACATGATAAGAGCTGCTGTCCCTAAAGGCTCACTTTTTGAGAGCAATTGTACCTTACTTTATTGGAGTTGTTGTCCCTAAATGTTTGCTCACTTGATGAGAGCAATTGCCCTTTACATGATTATAGCTATTGTCCCTAACGCTTGCACACATGATAAGAGGAATTGTCACTTACATGATGAGATCCGTTGTCCCTAAAGGCTAACTTTATGAGGGCAATTTGTCCCTTACATGATAAGAGCCGTTGTCCCTAAAGGCTCACTTGTTGAGAGCAATTGTACCTTACTTTATGGGAGCCGTTGTCCCTAAACGCTTGCTCACTTGATGAGAGCAATTGCCCTTTACATGATGATAGCCGTTGTCCCTAATGCTTGCACACTTGATAAGAGCAATTGTCACTTACATGATGAGATCAATTGTCCCTAAAGGCTAACTTTATGAGGGCAATTTGTCCCTTACATGATAAGAGCTGCTGTCCCTAAAGGCTCACTTTTTGAGAGCAATTGTACCTTACTTTATTGGAGTTGTTGTCCCTAAATGTTTGCTCACTTGATGAGAGCAATTGCCCTTTACATGATTATAGCTATTGTCCCTAACGCTTGCACACATGATAAGAGGAATTGTCACTTACATGATGAGATCCGTTTTCCCTAAAGGCTAACTTTATGAGGGCAATTTGTACCTTACTTTATGGGACCGTTGTCCCTAAATGCTTGCTCACTTGATGAGAGCAATTGCCCTTTACATGATGATAGCCGTTGTCCCTAATGCTTGCACACTTGATAAGAGCAATTGTCACTCACATGGTGAGATCTGTTGTCCCGAAAGGCTAAGTTTATGAGGTTAATTCATCCCTTACATGATAAGAGCCGTTGTCCCTAAAGGCACACTTGCTGAGAGAAATTGTACCTTACTATATGGGAGCCGTTATCCCTAAACCCTTGCTCACTTGATGAGAGCAATTGCCCTTTACATGATGATAGTCGTTGTCCCTAATGCTTGGACACTTGATAAGAGTAATTGTCACTTACCTGATGAGATCCGTTGTCACTAAAGGCTCACTTGTTGAGAGCAATTGTACCTTACTTTACGGGAGCCGTTGTCCCTAAATGCATGCTCACTTGATAAGAGCAATTGCCATTTACATGATGGTATCCATTGTCCCTAATGCTTGCACACTAGATAAGAGCAGTTGTCACTTAAATGATGAGATCCGTTGTTCCTAAAGTCTAACTTTATTAGGGCAATTTGTCCCTTACATGATAAAAGCTGCTGTCCCTAAAGCTCACTTGTTGAGAACAATTGTACCTTACTTTATGGGAGCCGTTGTCCCTAAACGCTTGCTCACTTGATGAGAGCAATTGCCCTTTACATTATGATAGTCGTTGTCCCTAATGCTTGCACACTTGATAAGAGTAATTGTCACTAACCTGATGAGATCCGTTGTCCCTAAAGGCTCACTTGTTGAGAGCAATTGTACCTTACTTTATGGGAGCCGTTGTCCCTAAACGCTTGCTCAATTATTGAGAGCAATTGCCATTTACATGATGGTATCCATTGTCCCTAATTCTTGCACACTTGATAAGAGCAATTGTCACTTAAATGATGAGATCCGTTGTTCCAAAAGGCTAACTTTATTAGGGCAATTTGTCCCTTACATGATAAAAGCTGCTGTCCCTAAAGCTCACTTGTTGAGAGCAATTGTACCTTACTTTATGGGAGACGTTGTCCCTAAACGCTTGCTCACTTAATGAGAGCAATTGCCCTTTACATGATGATAGCCGCTGTCCCTAATGCTTGCACACTTGATAAGAGCAATTGTCACTTACATGATGAGATCCGTTGTCCCTAAAGGCTAACTTTATGAGGGCAATTTGTCCCTTACATGATAAGAGCCGTTGTCCCTAAAGGCTCACTTGTTGAGAGCAATTGTACCTTACTTTATGGGAGCCGTTGTCCCTAAACGCTTGCTCACTTGATGAGAGCAATTGCCCTTTACATGATGATAGCCGTTGTCCCTAATGCTTGCACACTTGATAAGAGCAATTGTCACTTACATGATGAGATCCGTTGTCCCTAAAGGCTAACTTTATGAGGGCAATTTGTCCCTTACATGATAAGAGCCGTTGTCCCTAAAGGCTCACTTGTTGAGAGCAATTGTACCTTACTTTATGGGAGCCGTTGTCCCTAAACGCTTGCTCACTTGATGAGAGCAATTGCCCTTTACATGATGATAGCCGTTGTCCCTAATGCTTGCACACTTGATAAGAGCAATTGTCACTTACATGATGAGATCCGTTGTCCCTAAAGGCTAACTTTATGAGGGCAATTTGTCCCTTACATGATAAGAGCCGTTGTCCCTAAAGGCTCACTTGTTGAGAGCAATTGTACCTTACTTTATGGGAGCCGTTGTCCCTAAACGCTTGCTCACCTGATGAGAGCAATTGTCCTTTACATGATGTTAGTCGTTGTCCCTAATGCTTGCAAACTTGATAAGAGCAATTGTCACTTACATGATGAGATCCGTTGTCCCTAAAGGCTAAGTTTATGAGGCCAATTTGTCCCTTATTCGATAAGAGCCGTTGTCCTTAAAGGCTCAGTTGTTGAGAGCAATTGTACCTTACTTTATGGGAGCTGTTGTCCCTGAACGCTTCCTCACTTGATAATAGCAATTGCCCTTTAAATGATGATAGCCGTAGTCCCCAATGCTTGCACACTTGATAATAGCAATTTTCACTTACATGATGAGATCCGTTGTCTCTAAAGGCTAACTTTGTGACGGCAATTTGTCCCTTACATGATAAGAGCCGTTGTCACTAAAGGCTCACTTGTTGAGAGCAATTGTACCTTACTTTACGGGAGCCAGTGTCCCTAAACGCTTGCTCACTTGATGAGAGCAATTGCCATTTACATGATGGTATCCATTGTCCCTAATCCTAGCACACTTGATAAGAGCAATTGTCACTTAAATGATGAGATCCGTTCTTCCTAAAGGCTAACTTTATTAGGGCAATTTGTCCCTTACATGATAAAAGCTGCTGTCCCTAAAGCTCACTTGTTAAGAGTAATTGTACCTTACTTTATAGGAGCCGTTATCCCTAAACGCTTGCTCACTTGATGCGAGCAATTGCCCTTTACATGATTATAGCTATTGTCCCTAACGCTTGCACACATGATAAGAGGAATTGTCACTTACATGATGAGATCCGTTGTCCCTAAAGGCTAACTTTATGAGGGCAATTTGTCCTTTACATGATAAGAGCCGTTGTCCCTAAAGGCTCACTTGTTGAGAGCAATTGTACCTTACTTTATGGGACCGTTGTCCCTAAATGCTTGCTCACTTGATGAGAGCAATTGCCCTTTACATGATGATAGCCGTTGTCCCTAATGCTTGCGCACTTGATAAGAGCAATTGTCACTCACATGGTGAGATCTGTTGTCCCGAAAGGCAAAGTTTATGAGGGCAATTTGTCCCTTACATGATAAGAGCCGTTGTCCCTAAAGGCTCACTTGCTGAGAGCAATTGTACCTTACTTTATGGGAGCCGTTGTCCCTAAACGCTTGCTCACTTGATGAGAGCAATTGCCCTTTACATGATGATAGCCGTTGTCCCTAATGCTTGCACACTTGATAAGAGCAATTGTCACTTACATGATGAGATCCGTTGTCCCTAAAGGCTAACTTTATGAGGGCAATTTGTCCCTTACATGATAAGAGCCGTTGTCCCTAAAGGCTCACTTGTTGAGAGTAATTGTACCTTAATTTATGGGAGCCGTTGTCCCTAAACGCTTGCTCACCTGATGAGAGCAATTGCCCTTTACATGATGTTAGCCGTTGTCCCTAATGCTTGCAAACTTGATAAGAGCAATTGTCACTTACATGATGAAATCCGTTGTCCCTAAAGGCTAAGTTTATGAGGCCAATTTGTCCCTTATATGATAAGAGCCGTTGTCCCTAAAGGCTCACTTGTTGAGAGCAATTGTACCTTACTTTATGGGAGCTGTTGTCCCTAAACGCTTTCTCACTTGATAAGAGCAATTGCCCTTTACATGATGATAGCCGTAGTCCCTAATGCTTGCACACTTGATAATAGCAATTTTCGCTTGCATGATGAGATCCGTTGTCTCTAAAGGCTAACTTTATGAGGGCAATTTGTCCATTACATGATAAGAGCCGTTGTCACTAAAGGCTCACTTGTTGAGAGCAATTGTACATTACTTTATGGGAGCCGTTGTCCCTAAATGCTTGCTCACTTGATGAGAGCAATTGCCATTTACATGATGATATCCATTGTCCCTAATGCTTGCACACTTGATAAGAGCAATTGTCACTTACATGATGAGATCCGTTGTCCCTAAAGGCTAACTTTATTATGGCAATTTGTCCCTTACATTATAAGAGCCGTTGTCTCTAAAGGCTCACTTGTTGAGAGCAATTGTACCTTACTTTATGGGACCGTTGTCCCTAAACGCTTGCTCACTTGATGTGAGCAATTGCCCTTTACATAATGATAGCCGTTGTCCATAATGCTTGCACACTTGATAAGTGCAATTGTCACTTACATGATGAGATCCGTTTCCCTAAAGGCTAACTTTATGATGGCAATTTGTCCCTTACATGATAAAAGCTGCTGTCCCTAAAGCTCACTTGTTGAGAGCAATTGTACCTTACTTTATGCAAGCCGTTGTCCCTAAACGCTTGCTCACTTGATGAGAGCAATTGCCCTTTACATGATGATAGCCGTTGTCCCTAATGCTTGATCACTTGATAAGAGCAATTGTCACTTACATGATGAGATCCGTTGTCCCTAAAGGCTAACTTTATGAGGGCAATTTGTCCCTTACATGATAAGAGTTGCTGTCCCTAAAGGCTCACTTTTTTAGAGCAATTGTACCTTACTTTATGGGAGCTGTTGTCCCTAAACGCTTGCTCGCTTAATGAGAGCAATTGCCCTTTACATGATTATAGCTATTGTCCCTAACGCTTGCACACATGATAAGAGGAATTGTCACTTACAAGATGAGATCCGTTGTCCCTAAAGGCAAACTTTATGAGGGCAATTTGTCCATTACATGATAAGAGTCGTTGTCCCTAAAGGCTCACTTGTTGTGAGCAATTGTACCTTACTTTATGGGAGCCGTTGTCCCTAAACGCTTGCTCACTTGATGAGAGCAATTGCCCTTTACTTGATGATAGTCGTTGTCCCTAATGCTTGCACACTTGATAAGAGTAATTGTCGTTTACCTGATGAGATCCGTTGCCCCTAAAGGCTCACTTGTTGAGAGCAATTGCACCTTACTTTATGGGAGCCGTTGTCCCTAAACACTTGCTCACCTGATGAGAGCAATTGCCCTTTACATGATGTTAGCTGTTGTCCCTAATGCTTGCAAACTTGATAAAAGCAATTGTCACTTACATGATAAGATCCATTGTCCCTAAAGGCTAAGTTTATGAGGCCAATTTGTCCCTTATATGATAAGAGCCGTTGTCCCTAAAGGCTCACTTGTTGAGAGCAATTGTACCTTACTTTATGGGAGCTGTTGTCCGTGAACGCTTGCTCACTTGATAAGAGCAATTGCCCTTTACAAGATGATAGCCGTAGTCCCTAATGCTTGCACACTTGATAATAACAATTTTCACTTGCATGATGAGATCCGTTGTCTCTAAAGGCTAACTTTATGAGGGCAATTTGTCCCTTACATGATAAGAGCCGTTGTCACTAAAGGCTCACTTGTTGAGAGCAATTGTACCTTACTTTATGGGAGCCGTTGTCCGTAAACGCTTGCTCACTTGATGAGAGCAATTGCCATTTACTCGTTTCTTTGATCATCTTTTTGATTCAAGTCGGTTGGGTTATCCCTAAATCGAACTTTTTCTATAAATAAGGACGATTTTCTGGCTTTATGTGCATAGTTCATTATTAACGATTCCCAACTTAAGGGTTTTGTTTTTTCTAGTGCGCATAAATCATTTGGGTGTTTAATTCTTAACCAATCGTTGAGGGTTCGTTAATTTTCTGTTTGCTAAGTTCCCATTAGTTCGTTTATTGTGGGTCCTTTGAAGGTTTAAGTGGTGTGTTTGGAGGAGAATTTATGAATGCTGGATTTTTGAAATGGTATGAGCCTTTCCTAAGGCTACGGGGTTGGGCTGCACTAGGATTAGTAAACCATCGAGGGGCCAAGGTTCTTCATAATTCTAGTTATGGTCATTGAAGTCCTTCTTGAAGAAGGGCAGGTTTTTGGATGTAAAACAGGTACCTATTGCTTTGCCATGTTGATCATGGTGTTGCTGGTTTGGATGTTAAACGGTGCATCTAATCAAGGGGGGGAAGAGTGAGATGGTACTCCTATGCATGTTCCAACTCGATGGCAATGTAGTTGGTACTGCTGGGTGTACATGGGGCTAAGGGTTAATGCGCGAAATCCATGACTAAGGCTTGGGTGTAGCATTGGTCACAAAACATGTTGGAATCTTGATGGTGTTCTGTGCTGCCTAAAGTAACTTGTGATGCTAGTTCTGGTGGTATCAATGAGGAGGCTGGTTTTGCGGGTCAAGAGTTAGTCTATATCCAATACCGTTGTTGGATGATATGTGCTCGAAACTTACTAATTCATTATACGGTTATTTCATTGTAATAGGATTGCATTTCCCTATTGTGGCAAAGCATTATTGTTCAAGCATGTTGGGCAAGGTTCGGTTTTGAACATTGTGATATTGCGGAATGGTTTCATTCATTTTTCAAGTTCTCTATCACTTGAAGGTATTAATAAAGATGCTTAATTTGGTGGTCCTTCGGTTTATTCGTTCAACGCCTTCTATTCTTACATGTATTGGCGTGCCTAATATGAACTTGGCAGGAAGGAGAAGATTACTAATACCGGTTTGGGCTTACGTATTCAAATCATACCCCTTCCGTTGTGATACTCTAAATACCGGTGTAGTTTGATTGCCAAAACGGTTGGGGCGGATAATACGTGGATGCGGTTACTAATGGTATGTGTAAAAGAATCCTTGGGGACGTTAATTCATATGCACGTGGACTTATTAAGTTATCGGCTGATTTGGATTTTTTGGAATCAATTGAAGTTGAAATTCCTTTACCTAAGGGTAAGGGTAGTTATATGGAGTCTTGAGTTGAGTATAAATGGTGCCATCTTGGTGTTCTAAGTGTGTTTGTTTCAATCATGATGATGATTGTTCCTCTTAGGGCATAAGCGGGATTACAAGACTTCGTCTCAACAAGGATGGTTAAGGTTCACGCATACAAAGGCTTGTCAATACTAATGATAAGGGCAAGAAAGGAGACTTACGGGGGTTTGCACTAAGTCTAAACTTTCATACCACGCTACCTCGTTTCTAAACGGCTGCAGAAGAAGAAAAAAGGATTCTCTTCCCC
>LBNU01033731.1:52242-68694 GCA_014162995.1 Artemisia annua
CGGCCATCTTTGATGATCGTTTTTCAGCGGTGAAGCTTATAAACTCGAGTCGTAAGTCCCAACGGGAGGGTTGAATGATTCTGTCACTCAAATCGCTGAGTTATGTGAAGGGAATTGAGTTTTAAAAGTTGGAGATGTTGGTTTTTGATTACACTACAACGACAATTAAAATGCCGCGGTTTAAAGAAAGCGAAAGCAACTAACAGTGACGCAAAGAAAATAAGCAAGTAAAGTTGCGCATGAAATAAAGTGACTTAAATAAACGATAATTAAAGTTGCGATAAGCTAATTAAAAAAACGGTAAATGACTTTAAAGACAATATGTTTACAAAGGGCGTGAGTAAGTTCACTAAGTGTGAGCTTAATGGTTTAGACGAGATTATTTTCCTTTCTGAGATTAGTTGTCAATTAATCTGTTTGAAGAGAAACAATCCCTAGACAAGCTTGATATTAATTGTTCTCCGGCTTTGCTTCTTTGAATAATAAAATCACAAGTCCAAATAATCTTAATGCATTATTTATCATAGACCTCTAACATTCGCCACTTACTTCAAACTCGAACCATAAGCAAAACACGATTAAAAACTACTCAAGACTCATTTAATGAAGTAAAGCAACAACGAAATTAAACTTGAACTAAGAATAATTTGCATATTGGACTTTTAAGATTTAAAAGAGCGGAAAGTAAAATATAACTAGACTCTCAAAGAAAAGTTTAAGTTTAAGAACATGAGGACGTAAGATGAAATTCTAAATCTAACAACGAAAAGACATTGAACTTTGAGAAAACATTACTAAAAGATTTTAGAAACTTTCGGGCAGAGTTCGGCTTAGAGTTTAGGAAAATAAAAAACCCACTCGGATGAGACGATGGAGGTGAACTCGTGCCTTAACTCGGGGCAAAATGTAATGAAACTTACAAAAAAAACATTACTTGCCTAAACTTACAACCAAACCCGCAAAACAACATAAAAATTTAACTCAATACTCGCCCAAATAATGAACATGGAACAAAGATCTATACTCGCAACAATACATGATACTCGCACCATACTCGCGGGAAAACTATCACTCGCAAGAACCATGGATGATACTCGCAATCATACTCGCTGGAATTGAACTCCCATACTCGCTAAAATAAACTCATACTCGCTAAACTTACAACCCAAACTCGCCAAAACCCTAAAGCCAAACTCGCAGAAGTCAAGACTCACACCCCAAACTCGGCTAAACCCTAGATCAATACTCGCAAACTTATGAAAAGTTACTGCGACGATTACAAGGCAATAAAATGAAATATAACTTGTAAACTTTGGTAAAAGCTTTGTTAAAACTAGTTCAAAGTAACAACAATAAGCTTAAATAAGCCACGATTCACAAAAATAAGCTACTAACCCATATTTTCTTTCCTTATTCGACCCAACACATGCAAAGGTGGCTAAAATTTGAAAGAAGCTTTTATAAAAAGATTTAGTAAACGTAAACAAAGATTAATTGATAACAAAAATAAAACATGTAAACTTGCCCAGAATCTAGAGGCGCGACAGGGGCAATCACTACGGAGAGGGAGACGTAGAGGAGAGAAAAACTATAAGAAAAAACTAATAAAGCTTTCTTACCAAAAAAAAAAATTCTACACAACTCTATGAGGTCCAACCCTCTAAAATCTAACCAACCCTCAAATCTAAGATCTAATACTATCATTTATATGCCAAGACTTTTCACATGTAATTGAAATGGTTGCCCACGTTTAGCCTTGAAACCTTTACACATTCATGATAAACTAACCTAAATATTACATTACAACGTTACAATAAACTAATATATAAACGTAGAAGTCATGTAACTTTTGGAGGATTTGAGTAGAGTCGTGTATTTCAAAGGTCTTCAAAGGATGGTAAAAGTGAACAATTGCCTCGGAGACTTGGAAAGTTTTTTCTAATAAATCTCTTCAACTTCGTAGCGTTTCTTCATCTTCTGGAGTTTTAAGAAATAACATTTTGTCGTACTTGGCTTTCTTGTAAGTTATAAGATATCATCGGTTGACTCGCTTTTGACACCTTTCCATCATCTCGTGCCTCTTTAGGGAATTTTTCGGTGATTTTGGATTGTCGTTTTTGCCAAATTATTCCTCTTCCCTACACGTCACAATACACAAAAACACGATATCTTTTGGCGCTTTAACGTAAGTTTTTAGGTCTTTTAGGTTCTGAAAATGGGTTGAAATAAAGTATGTGAATAAGCACATCACCCCCAAGGAAATATCTTGATGTTTGAACACGTCGAGGCGAACCCTCTACGGGCATTGGATCGATTCAAAAGGACTACTTTCAAAAAATGTCACCCATACATGCATTAAACACTGCTAGACATATCTCTCTCCTGGCGCCGCTGCCGGGGAGCGGTTGATAAGATTTAGTCGTTCGATCGTTTGAGTAATGTGTTTTGAAGATCCTTCTTTCGAGAAGTTAATGCTTTTGTAAATATTTTCAAAATATAAAAACACAAAAATATTTTCTCTTCTAAATTGTTTTTCTTTTGATTTCCCTTTTTCCTAATATTAAAAATCCAAAAAGATTTTCTTTTTCAAAATTAGCTTTCACTTTTGTTTTACATTTTACAACATAAAAAACCAAAAATAATCTTCGTATCCTCCTGATCGATAATTCTTATCTTCTTTACCCTCTCGACGTTTAATTCTTTACCATGTTCGATTTTCCACCGTCTCATCCCCATGATCCTCGGACCATGGAGGATTTCTATCGTCCTACATTAGTCGGTAGAGGAGGACCGATTATTCCGTCATTAGTTCCGGGAACCGATTTCACTTTGAAAAATTATATGGTTCGACTGATCCGGCAAAATTGCCAATTTCACGGATTTCGAGATGAGGATGCTAACGAACATTTGAACAAGTTCTTATCCGTCACTCAATCCATTAAACAAAATGGAGTTTCTCTTGATAGCATACGTTTGAATCTCTTCCCATTCTCTTTATCCCATGATGCTGAAAATTGGTTTTACGCTCTTAAAACACACTCAATTCATTCATGGGAAGAGATGTTTGTCAAGTTTCTCTCAAAATACTTTCCACATTCTAAAATGGTGCAGCTTCGGAGAGACATTTTCAATTTCCGACAATTGCCTATGGAATCAGTATTCGACGCTTGGGAGAGGTTTAAATCGTTGTTAAGGAAATGTCCTGACCATAAAATTTTGCTTCTTGATCAAATCTTAACCTTTTATAATGACATAACTCTGAATGATCGAGACAAAATTATGTTGGCAGCCGGCGGAAATTTCATGCGGAAGACTCCTCAAGAAGCTTACGACTTAATTGAAAACATGACCCTTCATCATTATCAGTGGGACGCTGACGTTAATTATGACTCTACTACTGAGATGATTGATCATTATTCCGAGAAAGTTTCCGTATTGAATCCACAAATTGAGGTCCTTGGCAAGCAAGTCAATTATATCAGTCATGATTATCTATCTCAACCAGGACCAGGTCTTCCTTTCACCAGTAAATATTCATACTCCGACGATAGTGAGAGCGATGATGACGAGCCGTCAGAAGAAGTTAATCCTAAGATCGATTCACTCGTTAAGGAATCCGATGCCTTGTCAATGGGGGACGAGGAAGTCGAAATCAATCCTCTTGAGAAAGATGATGACTTTGTTCCAATCCCAAGGGTATCTGAGACACCTTTCGATTCAAAATCATTCAAAACAAATATCACCAATCCTTTGTTCGATCGCGATTCAGAATTTATTCTTCAATCAGATAATCCGATCTTTGATTTTCAGAATAAACTGCTATTTCTCTCTTCCGTCATTCCCCCGGGAGTGAGGATGTTGTTTTTGATCCCGGCATCGTCGCTTTTCAAGCTGTCCGTTCCATTTGCTCCCCCAAGGACGAGTAAATTCGGGGCGAGTCTAAGCTATACGACTCGTTACTAAACAAGCGCTTCGTGGGAGGCACCCCATGCTTATCCTTTTTATTTTTAGTTTCTAATAAGTAACGAGAGGAGGGCGACCTCTTCCAATCTTGTGTTTGCTTGGTTGTTTGTGTTTGTGCAGGACTTCCCCGATTCATGACGACTCTCGTGCTCGTGGTTCGTCTCATCTCCACTCGAGTCCCATGTATTGATGCTTGCTTGGAAATCAATATATCCAAAATCTTATCGACTAATGGTATCTTTGGCATACTTAAAAAACGGCCTTAGAATTATTGTTAGGATTACCCTTACCTTTGAAACATTGAGGATAATGTTTACCTTTAGTCTGGGGGGGGGTTGAATCTTCGATTCGATTTGACCTTGCACTTTCATTTTAGTCGTTTACTCTCGCAACCCCGTTTTTCCTCAAAAATTGAAAAATTTTGAAAATTTTCAAAAAGAAAAATGAAGAAAAAGAACAAAAAAATAAAGAAAATTAAAAATCATGCAAAAATAGAATAAAAGTTTTGACACCGTGTTTTGACTTTCCTACTAGGTAAGAGTGAGAATAAAAATTTTGACTTGATCCGGGCGTGTTGAGCCCTAGCTTGTTCCCTTAACCATTGATGATCACAAAAGCTTTTGCTAGTTTTGTACACAAGGAGCTACTCTTTTGTCGGCTCCCGTACTTGACTTTATATATGCGTGGCTTGATTATCGGCTAAGCATTCGCGGATCTCATTATTTGGGATTTTAAATTTGCGGAGAAAGTGAAATGATAGAGTTTCTTTAGAAGTTAGATGCTAAGCATAGAGTAGTTGGATCTCTTTAAAGCTCATCGAAGGTACTCATGTCTTTTTGTTCCCACAAAATTGCTTCACCCCATATCTGTGCTAAATAATTAANATTCCAAGAAAATGAATACTCAAAGCTTCCCTTCCGAAATATAAATCATCTTCTTGTCCAAAATAACCTGTTAAACCTGAGAAAACAAACACGAAACCGGCATAACATCGGCGGGATAAATCTGTATAAGGATATAGTGCTTGTGGAATGAATATTTTTGCAGATTCCTGGAGTTTATAAGTTAGAGATTTTATAAAGCATTTTATGATTCCGGAAGAAAAACAAAACTTTCAAAAATTCCAGAAAATTAAACCTGACGCCGTCAGCCTGGGGCTTGACGCCGTCAGAAGTGATCTGACAGATTTCTCATGTTAAGTTTCCGAAAAATTTCTGGAAAAACTCAATTCTTACTTCCTGGAAATCCTGCAAAATATCATTATGACTCGATACAAGCATTTGACTCAAACAATTACTAATATGTATGCTAATTTAATATTGTTATGATTCATGTTCATTTGTTCTTATAAACCGATTTAGATTTCCCTTACACTTATCTTTTGCAAAATACCTTTATATGTAGTTAAGACGAAGTTAAAAACAAAATAAAGCATTTTCACAATTTAGAGACATGAATCAATAACAATAAAAATTAAACATACATACGGAAACAAATAAAATCAAACAAACAAATAAATAAACACACAAAGCTTGGGTTGCCTCCCAAGAAGCGCTTTTCTTTATTAACGAGTCTTGTAGCTAGACTCAAAGTCACCGTACATTACGTGACTTCATCTCGCATTATGACGTAGCCCTGATAGATATAATCCTTGTTGTCCGGACGATGATGTCTCAATCGTTCGACACTTGCAGTCACTTCGCCTCCTCCTTTGCTGATCAAGCTAACAACCCCCTCTTGATGTAGGCTTTTAATTGTGAATGGTCCGTACCACCAAGGACTTGGTTCATCGGCGGGTGCTTTCGTTTCTAAATGCCTTAGGAGCACTGAGTCCCCTTTTGTAAATTCTACGTGGCCATCGACCTGCTCATCAAACTCCACGAAATTCTTCTTTTCATACTTACCTTTTCCTATCTCATTTTCTTTGTAATTCTTAATCCTAGCCTCCCATGCAAGGATCTTCTCTTTAACATTAACACGGAGTATACTGGGGTCTGCCTCTATCTTCTTTCGTAGAGTAGCTTCTCTTATATATCGTGGGATCGTTGGGAAGCTTATTGTTTTCTTCCCCTTTTTGATTTGGATAGTATAGCTTTCGTAATCGATTTGTGCCCTTGCAGTGGCGAGAAATGGTGCCCCAAGAATTATTGGCATATTCGTATCACCTCTTTCAANGCAAGGATCTTCTCTTTAACATTACCACGGAGTATACTGGGGTCCGCCTCTATCTTCTTTCGTAGAGTAGCTTCTCTTATATATCGTGGGATCGTAGGGAAGCTTATTGTTTTCTTCCCCTTTTTGATTTGGATAGTATAGCTTTCGTAATCGATTTGTGCCCTTGCAGTGGCGAGAAATGGTGCCCCAAGAATTATTAGCATATTAGTATCACCTCTTTCAATGATCATGAAGTCGACCGGATACATGAATCCAGCAACGTTAACCAGCACATCTTCTGCAATTCCTAACGGGTACTCATAAGAATGTTTTGCAAAGGAAAGTTTAGTACGGGTGATGGATGGCAGTTCATTGGTTAGCTGAACATAAACGTATAACGGCATCAAGTTTGCATCGGAACCTTGGTCAGCTACCGCATCCAGATACTTTAGTTTTCTAATGCTGCATGGTATTTCGAAGACCCCGTAGAATTCTTGCTTTGTGACTAATTTATGTCTCATGAGGCTCTCATACAATTGTCCCCCGGGTAATGCGTCAGATTCATCATCCGGTTTCATCTTTTTCGACTCCTTATTGGGTATATGAGTACGTCGATAATTTCTCACCCAATCGGTTATGGTCTCCTTGTTTATTTCATGCTTCAGGTAATGCCCCACCTGTTACGATTTTGGTTGTTCCACCATTTGGCGCTCATTAAAGGGCGCCTCCTTTTCGTTGTCTGAATCGCATTTGCAAGCATTAGTGTTTTCATCATCGAGTGGGATGAGGTCAATTTTGTTGACTTCCATACTTATCAACCTCCCTCTTTCTTCATTTTCGCCCCCATGGACAACAGAGATGGCATTGACAAATTTGTTGTGAGGAGCATCTTTGTTATTTCGCACCAAAACCTTTTCACGAGCTTTTTTTTTTGTGTATTCTTTCAATAGGTTCATCATCTCCGCCATCTTTTCCTCCATCTCCTCCTTTTGTTTGTAAACGGCTTCCTCAAATTTTGCCAATCGTTCGGAGTGTTTTGACATATATTCTCTCATTCGAGCTTCGAATGTTGGACTAAGTTCCTGAGGAGGTGAATCGGGTCGAGCATGCTTATGGAAGGATTTGGTATTTTCCCTGAGAGGTGATTCGGACAATGGTATTTGCTTAATGCTTGAGACCGAGTTAACTGTTGCTCTTTGTAGACTTAAGGGTCTTTTTTGTTTCTCCATAAGATATTCAACCCTTCTATCAAGTTCACCAATACTTTCATCGGTGACTTGATGGGCTTTTTCTGGTGATGAGTGGGCGTTTACCGCCGAGTCTATATCATGGGAAATTTGCCGTAATTCATCATCGTCGGATGCAAGTTCATCAATGATCTCCCATGACTCCTCGGCGTTCTTATCATGCAATCTGCCCCCGGCGGCTCGATCGATGGCACGCTTGGTGTGGAAATCAACATGGTCATAGAAGATTTGGATTTGAAGCCAGTGGTTTATGCCATGATGGGGGACTTTTTGAAGTAGGTCCTTGAATCGAATCCATGCCCCGTAGAGGGTTTCGCCTCGACGTTGTTCAAACATCAAGATATCTGGTATGTGCTTATTCACATACCTTTTATTCACCATTTTCAGACCCTAAAAGACCAAAAACTAACGTTAAACGCCAAAGATATCGTGTTTTTGTGTTTGTGACTGTGTAGGAAAGGATATTGCAAAAACGACATCAAAATCAACCGAAAAACCCTAAAACGAGCACGAGATGTGGAAAGGTGTCAAAAAGCCGAGTCAACGATGATATCTACTTAAGAAAAGCCCAAGACGACAAAGTTATTTCTTAAAAGCTCAAGAAGATGAAGGAAACGCTTAATCGAAGTTGAAAGAGATTTATAAGAAAAAGCTTTCCAAGTTCGAGCAAGTGTTCACTTTTACATCTTTGAAGACCTTTGAAATACACGTCTACTCAAATCCTCCAAGTTACAAGACTTCTACGTTTAGTATTTAGTTTATTAGTAACGTTTGTAATGTAATTTTAGTGAGTTTATCATGAATTGTAAAGGTTCAAGGGCTAAACGTGCAACATTGTCAAACATGTGAAAGCCTTGGCCTATAAATAGAAGATTAGATCTAGATTTGAGGGTTGGTTAGATTTAGAGGGTTGGACCTCATAGGAGTAGTGTAGATTTTTTTTGTGGTAATGAAGCTTTATTAGTTTTTCTTATAGTTTTCTCTCTCTACTCTCTCTCTAGATTTCTTGCAAGTTTACATGTTTTATTTTTGTTATCATTAATCTTTGTTTACGTATATCTAAATCTTTTATAAAAGCTTTTACAAATTTTAGCCACCTTTGCATGTGTTTGGGTTGAATAAGAAAGAAAAATATGGGTTAGAGCTTATTTTTGTGAATCGTTGGCTTATTTTAAGCTTATTTTGTTACTTGAACTAGTTATTTACAAAGCTTTTACAAGTTTTACAAGTTTATATTTCATTTTCTTGCCTTTAAATCGTCCAGTAACTTTTTCATAAGTTTTGCGAGTTTGATTCCTAGGGTTTAGCGAGTTTGGGGTGTGAGTCTACTTCTTGCGAGTTTGGTTTTAGGGTTTTGCGAGTTTGGGTTGTAAGTTTAGCGAGTATGAGTTTATTTTAGCGAGTATGGGAGTTCAATTCAGCGAGTATGATTGCGAGTATCATCCATGTTCTTGCGAGTATGAGTTTTCTGCGAGTATGGTTGCGAGTATCATGTATTGTTGCGAGTATGATCTTGTTCATTTCATTTATTTGCGAGTATTGAGTTAAATTTTTATGTTGTTTGCGAGTTTGGTTTGTAAGTTTTTAGCAAGTAATGTTTTTTTTTGTAAGTTTCATTACATTTTGCCGAGTTAGGCACGAGTTTCACCTCATCGTCTCATCGAGTGAGGTTTTTATTTCCTAAACCTAAGCGAAACTCTGCCGAAATTTTCTAAAATCTTTTTAGTAATGTTTTCTCAAGTTCAATGTCTTTTCGTTGTTAGATTTAAATTTCATTTACGTCTCATGTTCTTAAAACTTAAACTTTTCTTTGAGAGTCTAGTTAATTTTACTTTCCGTCTTTTAAATCTTAAAAGTCCAAATGCAATTTATTTTCTTAGTTCAAGTTTAATTTCGTTGTTGCTTTACTTCATTTAAAATGAGTCTTGAGTAGTTTTAATCGTGTTTGCTTAGTGGTTCGAGTTTGTAAGCTAAGTGCGAATGTTAGAGGTCTATGATAAATAATCATTACGATTATTTGGACTTGTGATTTTATTATTCAAAGAACAAAAGCCGGAGAACAATTAAATCACTTGTCTAGGATTGTTATCTCTTCAACAGATTAATTGACAACTAATCTCGAGAAAGGAAAATAATTCGTCATAAACCATTAGCTCACACTTAGTGAACTTACTCACGTCACTTTGTAAACATATTGTCTTTAAAGTCATTTACCGTTTTTTAATTACTTATCGCACTTTAATTATCGTTTTATTTAAGTCACTTTATTTCATGCAACTTTACTTGCTTATTTTCTTTGCGTCACTTTATTGCTTTCCTTTACTTTAACCGCATTTTAATTGTCGTCGTAGTGTAATCAAAACCAAATCTCAACTTTTAAAACTCATTCACTTCACATAACTCACGATTTTGAGTGACGAGATCAATTCAACCCTCGTTGGGACTACGACTCGAGTTTATAAGCTTCACCGCTTGAAAAACGAATCATCAATATCCTTCCTTAGCTTGGTAGTCCTTCCCGGTGGGAAAACTAAGCCAGGAAACGGGTTATGAGATCGTCCCAAGTGGTGATGGATCCTGCAGGTAGATGCTCTAGCCATTGACTAGCATGGTCTCGCAAAGAGAATTGGAAGAGACGCAGTCGGGTCGTCTCTCGAGTTTCAACATCAAGGTCTATGGAATCTACGATCTTTAGAAATTCCTTGAGGTGTTGATTAAGATCTTCGGAACGAAGTCCATGGAATGCACATCCACTTTACACCAACCGGATGGTGTCGAATCGCAAGGGAGATACATTGGCTCCTTGGGTGAGGTCAATGGTGTTTCGATAGCCATGGTGGCTAGGACGAGAGTATTCTCCTAAAGTACGGACTCTAGGAGGTTGGTTTGGATGTGGTGGTTGTTGTGGTGGTGGGTTGTTGGGATCAAGGATATTACCACCTTCCATGTTGGCGGATGGTAATGGTTACGAACAAAGACACGAAGAAATAAGATAGACTAAAGAAAAACCTAGAAAATTAAAATAAAAAATCTCACTAGAAAGGAATCTAGTGAGTAGACCTAATAAAATAAAAAAATTCAACCTAAACAATAACTATTCCCCGGCAGCGGCGCCAAAAACTTTGATGCGCGAGATTGCGACCACGCACTAGGGTTTTACTTCTCAAGGGATCTTGAGAAGCTTGCAATCCCCACCAGGCAGTGTACCTGACCAATGTAGTATAGTGTAGTGGCAAGTACCGGGGGATTGATCGTTCTCTGCGGGAATAGTGTCGTTAGGATTGAAAAGCTACTCTAATAGGTCTAGGGGTGAGGGAAGATTCTTTTTGTATTTTTATATTTTTAGGAAAGCAAGTACAAATCTCGGGTTTGAAGGAGTGGGCGGAATTAGTTGCTAGTCAACTAACCCAAATAACTACTAATGCAAGTAAAATAAAATAACGAGAAAGTAAATGGTTTGTGAAAACTATATGGAGAGAAGTGTGTTTACTTAGATTTCCTTACACCCTAACTATCTTTTACCGATTGATTAGTGTGTATTAATTGCGTGGATGATGGATTGTATTCCTTAATACCATTCGTAGAGGTGTGTATGGACTTCCCCTAACTCTATGAGCTCCTACTTCACTCCTATGTCGAGCCGGCTAAGAAGCTCCTAACATGGGATCACTAGAATTCGCTCATGCATTAAATACAATCAAATAACCTTAGTACACCTTGGTTCATGTTTCTTAAGACGTTCAAGCATGTTACCAACCGGAAGTCTGCCAGTTTTCTTAAGCCTAACATCGATAATCACCTATCCAATACAGTTAATAACACACCATTCAATCAATAATCAATAGTTAGGTTTCATTAGATCTAAGCAAACACAAAGGAAACCTAGCCTAGCATGTTAAATAAAAGACAAGCGTAAGATAGAATCAAACAACACATAGACATATTGAATGATTAATTGATTACTTATCTTCAATGTAACATGAGAGATCCAAGGGTATACAACCCTTAAAAAAGCTGCAAAATTTGTCTAGGGTTTCTCCCTTAAAAGTTCCCCACAAGTTCCACACTTAATGACTAAAAATTATGAGAATATATATAGAAAATCAGACTTGACGGCGTCTCGTTATAGCCTTGACGCCGTCACCTCGCAGTGGTTAAGGTTTCTTGATGGCCTTCTTGACGCCGTCCCTCTTTAATCCGTTCTGGCTTATCAAGGCTTGACGGCGTCACATCCATGCTTGACGCCGTCAAGGGTACTATTCAGCAGATTTTTGGCACTTTGTCGAATTCTTCACTTTTATGCTCCACAAAAGTCCAAAAATGCTTCCTTTTCCAGAATTTCTCTCCAAAGTACCTGAAATGCCAAAAGGAACGATTTAGGGCGATATTTGATCAAATAAATACGATTTAGGGCTTAAATGACCCCCGAAAAGCGGTACACTTTTCGCCTTATCTGGCCCCGTGACGGCGTCACAGGTACAACGTGACGTCATGAGAAGGCCCCGTGATGGCGTCACAGGTACAACGTGACGCCGTCACTAAGGGGGTGCTGACCATACAATGGCTAAAGACGGTTTACACTGATGGCGCCAAGACCAAAATAATCAAAGCTGATGGCATCACAACTCACAATTTACAAGTGATGCCGTCACAACTAAGTCGGTTCAAGAACAAAACCCTAATGTGCGGGGAGCTGATGGCGTCACAACCCTAACGTGATGCCGTCACAACTAGAAAACTATTAATATAATCGCAATATTTTCATTATTTTGTGTGCATCTTTGGAGGAACTTTCACACTGAACTTATGTCATTTTTATCTTTCTTTTTAGACCTTTTTGGCCATTGAAGAACCTATATATTGTTAAGATAGGTTATTTATTTAATCATTTAATCATGTCTATGTGTTATTGTTTGATTTATTTAATTGCTTCTATTTACATTATTATGATAGGCTAAATTGATTAGTGTTTGCTTAAGATTGTATGAAACCTAGTTATTAATTACTTTGTTCGTCGTCTTTTGTATAATGATGTGCATGTTAGGAGTAGGAAAACTGGCCAATGAAAACTAGACTAGCTTGAACGTCCACTAAAACGTGTTCTATTAATGCTTATGTCTTAGGCCATTAATTTGCGAAAGGTATTTATTGCGTAGGCTAGTCGAAGGGTGAGCTTGACATTCATGTAGGCATCGCTCACCTAGAAGAGTCTATAGACATAAGGATTGACCAACCACAACATGAAATTAAGAATACTTCACATTCCATTAGCAAAGACGTGACAATTCGACAACATAGTAAGCGATAACTAGGGAGTAGTGTCATTCTGAGTAAACATGTTTTTCCCTCTTATAAGTAGTTCACCAATTTACTTTTCTTGTTATTTATTTTATTGCATTGTAGTTTAATTATTAGTTTAAATCAACCTCCCTCAATACCAAATTTTTACTTGCTTTCAAACAAAACTTAAAAAGACCAAATATAATCTTCCCTCAACCTTAGGCTTAATCTGTTATACACTTCGAACCTATCTCACTTTTTCCCTAGAGAATGATCAATCCCCCCGAGTCTTGCCTATACTAGACTAAAACGATTAGGTACTCTACCTAGGAGGATTGTAAAACTAGTGTGTTGCAATCCGACGCATCAAGTTTTTGGCGCCGCTGCCGGAAAATAGTCTAGGTTTCGATTTTTATTTTGTTTAGGTCTACTCACTAGATTTATTTCAAGTAAGATTTTTATTTTTATTTTTATTTTATAGCTTTCTTGTAGTCTATCCTTTTTTTTTGTTCTCTTTGTTCGTAATTTCCATTGACTATCTTTTCAATTTGCGCAATATGGAGAGATGTAGTTTACAAGTTGTGGATAGATTAGAATGGTGGACTGAAACCTTGTAAAAAGGATCCCCTTTTAGATCACCTAGTGAACCTGATAAATCATATATCCCTACACTTTTGGATAGAGTTCGTTCTGGTGAGTACCGTAGAAAAAGATACCAAGTGCACCAAACTTTTGAGGAGAGCCTTTTAGCAATGAATCATAAGTTTGATGACATACTAAAATTTCCTAAGTCACTACCTAAGGAAATAAATGAGGAGGATTTATTCGAGCATAGGTACCATGAACAAGAAGACTTAGTTTTTATAAACGTGGACTTTGAACCTGATCAAGAATTTGAGATGGTTAGAGTTGAATTACCTAGGTGCATGTTGGGGTTAGATTCTACCCAAACACGTAATAAGTACATAGGTGATGTAGATACGACGGAGGATGAGGTGAAAAATCCAAGCCCACGAAGTACCCCACAAGTCCTACCACCATTTGAGGCATATACACCGCTTGTGACTTACCCGAAAGAAGTAGAAGAGACTATAGGAATCCCGATGGAAGTAGAACCTTTGGACCAAACACAACTAGAGGATATAGGTTTGAATACTTGTAATCATAACCGTTCTCTTAGTTCTAAGGAAGTTCTTAATTTTGATGAACTGGAGCCTTAAAAAAAACCGTTATCAATTTTCCATCCATAGTTGTAAATCTAGGGATTGAAAAAGGCCCCAATCTACCCATCAAACCATATAGTCCAGATAGTTTTAGGATGAAGGTAGTATATCCTTTGACAATTCACACACCACTTTCACCTCACTTGGCATATTTTCACCTTAAGGGTGTGTATCACTACTATCACCCTCACGTGTATTTGTTAAATAAGGGTATAGTCACGCTCGTGACTCAAACAAAAACAAATGCTTCTCGAGAGGCAACCCGGGATTCTTTCATTTTACTTGCTTTATTTACTTTTTAATTTTGTTTTAGGAAGTTTACATCCTAGTATTTGATTATGAATTGGTACGTGAATGATTTGCATGTAATTATGCTTTCTTTTGCTTTTGACTTCGTCTCATTGGTGATTAAAGGTACTTTGCATGTAATAAGTATAAGGAGGTTACTATGAACCTGAATTGATTATGTGATGATTTATAGTTTAAATCTTGGCATGCTTGTTTGTTTTATTTGTCTGTGTGTGTCAATACTAGTGTATATGTTTTTTAAGTTTATGCAAGAAAACGGACTTTACAAAGCAATTTTTTCTAGAAAGCAAAACAAAATGAATCTTTCTGGTTAGTCTGACGGCGTCAGCTACTGTAGCACAGCTTTTCAAGATTTTTGTTAAATGTCGAAATTTTTTAGAATTTCTCAAATGTCTAATTTTTCATGCATGTTATTTGTATTTCATTATACAAGTATTCTATGCTTTAATTGCTTTATTTTGTTTTTATTTCTAAGTTTGGAATTACATCTTGTTGTGATTTTTTTTTGGTTCTGTTTGATGCTTTGGGGTTGTTGTTTTGTTTTTGAGTAAAAGATTGATTGGATGAGGATGGTATTTTGATGATTCTTGGATGAAGATTAAACCTTGTATTGTCATTCTTCGATCATTCTGAGCAAACCAGAAGTTGAGTTCACTGAATGGTGACATGAAAAGTTTCATAATATGACATGAACAAACTCATATATTAATCTAAATAACCAATCGTCGGAGCGGTTATCTATATTAACATAAAAGTTATCATTTATTTGAAGAATTCAGAAACATATGTCTGAAATAGTTGACTAATAATCATATGAAGCACGTACACTTTTATCATACATAAATAGTGGAATCATATAAAGCATTCATCACATAATTATCCTATCGATGTTAATGAAATTCTGGTTTTATGCATCCGTCATCTGTTTCTTCTTTGTATTTTAATATCTTAAATCACAAGACTTTTTAGTGCTTTCAACATAACTAAGGGATCATGAAGATATACTTATTTGAGGTTAACGCGCATTGCAAATATGTGCATGATATATTAATTATTTGTCATCAGCCGTATATAGTTAACTATAAATAATTAATAGTGTCACATAATTTGCAGAATACATGGCATATATAACATAAGCGTCTTAAGAGATCAGGTAATTTGCAGAATTGAATAAATGGATTGCATTTCTTTATCGTTTAACGCAAATATTCAATCCATTAAAAGATATCCGTACTCAAACGGCAATTGATATCCAACCAGTATTACTAATTTTCATTTCTTTTAAACGCATACTGTTGTTCATGATATGATCATTAAATCAAAAATAGTTCGTGAGATTAAATGTGTCTTGATGCCACATGTTAAATTACTTAAAGATGCACATGATCAATCTCATATAATCATATCATAACAAGAACATCAAAGTAAATTTACTTGATGGTGAACCAACTGAAGATTCTAATTAGATGATGAAGTCATAGCGTTAGGGTTAGTCGATTCCTGTAATGATGTCAATAATCCGATAGAGTGATTTCTATAGGTGTTTGATTGTTAATTGACAAGGTATATGGTTAGTTAAGGTAAATAGTATATTAAGACAAAAAATAAAGGGTGTATAATAGCAAATGATAAAAGGCCACATAATATATAATATATAGGGAAAACATAGCTACATTACAAATGTAGTCAATTGGCTACATTTTCTTTGAAAAAAGTTTTAATAATGTACAGTTCAGTCCCTGCGGTAAGTCCCTGACACATATTTTCCCCTTGTCCCCACCTTTTTTTTTTTCAAAGGAAATGTAGCCAATTTGGCTACATTATAATGTAGCTATGTTTTCCCATAATGTATTTATATAACTTGCATCTCCTATCTCGGAAATTCTATCTCACATATCTCCTATCTCGTAAATTGTATCTCACATGTGTTTAACGAGACTTGAACCCACAACCTATATTTTATAGTAGGTTGTTGGGTCGCTCATATACCGCTAAGCCACGAGGCTTTTGGTCAGATAATATGTATTATCCTTAAACAATCTTTTATATAATAAAAGAATTACATCATTTCGGAGTGTTTTTGAAAAACCCTTCTAATTGAAAAAAAATTAGACCAATAGGAGAGCTCGATTTTGCCACGTAGGCGAAATCGAGCAATATGATTGGTCAATAGAAAGTCAAAATTAAATTGATTTTGGTCAAACTTAATAAATTTGGTGGAGAAATTTGGTTAAGAAAAAAAATGCATAAAAATATAGGTGTCAAATTTATGAAAA
>LBNU01033731.1:68703-79617 GCA_014162995.1 Artemisia annua
TTAAGTATTATTAGTTGTTTAATAATCTCTCTCAAATCCCGATACCCCTGTTGTCATTTGAAAAGCCGTCCAATCCTTCCTTCTAATTAAGCATATGATATGTATCATGGTTTTCTAAAAACGAGTGTATAAGCTCGATATTCGATTAAAGAATTGATTTTGTCACGAATGTCATGCTACAAATAACAAGGGATATGTGGGATAGAATATTGAGTTTCTTGTGGTCCCAAGAAGAAGAATTTTGAAGAATGTTAATCCGCAGGATCGAAAAGGACTTAATTCTGAGAGCCAGCAGTGTGATAAGGAGATGCAATGAAGGGATGTGGGGGTGTGTGGTTCCATTTTCCAATATGAATACACATCCAAGATGACTTGCTTCACGTGCAGTTCATCGATCATTGTCCGCCATACCTCGTGGACATTAAGCTTCCGCGTACCCTTCCTCGTGTAACACCCATGGTGCCATGGGGTTCAAGAACCTTAGCTCGTTGGTTTGGTCATATTTTAAGCTCTACTGATTTGGACCATTAATAATTGGTCAATTGTCTAGTCATTGGACTTAAATCCAGATAGATTTACAATCAATCTAATTAAGGTTGAACACTAAGCAACTAAGTGATTCGTTAATGATAATGTCCATATAATTAGGAGTTTTATTGTCACTCTTGTAGATGACTTTGGATAATGAATGATGTTTGCCTAAAGTTATCAAAGCAATATTCAACACTTGGATTAACTAATCACGTTACCCATTACTTGTGGCATTCATTAAAGTTCACCAACTTGAAATTTTGGTTGCATTTTCTGAATTCATTTTGCTATAAACTACATTCGTGGCCCCGTTTGATGTTTTGCTCTCATTTAGGTTTGCTTTTTCTGTTTTGGGATCCTTGAAAATGTGCACAACGAAAGATAAATATACGACTGCTAGAAATAGCGTATGATGGGTACCACGGGAAAGCAGGAAAATATACTTGTACTAGAGGTCAGAATAACGCGTATAACTTACTGCATGAGATACAAATCATGGCTTAAAAAAGAAAGATGATTCACACGAAATCGAGGAACCAAATGAACCAAAGAATCGGACGGGTACCGACTACGAACCAAACCGAAAATTAGAACCATGGTCCGGTTCTCGGTTCCTACAATTTCAAATTTCGGTTCTCGAGATGGAACCTTCCGGTTTTGGTACTTCCCGAAAAGAACCGACTATTTTGAAAGTATGGAATGTTAGTCGGCTATTTTGGACTTTGTGTACATGCAACTATAAGAAAAATGTAAAAAAGACACCTCCCCTCATATGAATCGCCAAACTCTGTAACCTAAAACCTAGAAACTCATTAAAAATTAAAACCCTAACATTTAATCTATTCCAAATAACACTAATAAACTATTGATTATTTAATTACTGTAGCATTCAAAGCATTATCATCATAAACATTGTTCATCGACATGAAGTAAGTTATTTAAAATCATTTTTTTTTTCTTTTTATCATGATCACGTGAATTGAGTTGTGAATTATTTATGAGAGTTTTTATCGAATTAAAGACAAATACAAAACTTAGATTAATAATATGAAGTGAACTTGATACTTTTGAAAAGTTACAAACTTATTTTTGTGTGTTTGTATTTATTTTAATTTGAACAATTGGAGTTATTGAAATGATTTACATTGTTGAAGACATTTTTTTTGTGTTTGTGTTTTTATAGAATGTCATTTATAAATGATCGACAATGAAGTCTAGATTTTTTAAACACACTTTGGTACTTAATTGTTGGAAATTGCCGAAAATTCTTGTACAGGAATTGAACCTAAGGACTTGATGCGGTTCTCGATTCCACTTTATTCTCATTTTCTCCGATTCTGGTTCCGGTTCGGTCCGGTTCTAGTACCATGACACCTCTACATACACATCATATGGAAAAGGACCATCTTTTAGGCTATCATTTTCAATCCGAAACACATGCAAACCCTATTTATACCTCTTCATCTCCCTATCACCCCCTCCACACATTTCTTTACTTTCTCTCTCTCATCCATTTCAAGTTTGAATAATTATTCCCAAACTTAGAAACCTAGCTAGCTACAAGTGTTAAACAATTTTCCAACTTAGAAGTTGTGTGTCTCATTCACCATTTACAATCTTTCTACTCTCTATTGATGCATTGTGCTTGTTATAACAATCTTGATCATTTGCCGACAATGGTACATCATGCTCTTGAACATGAGGAGTTATTCTCCCGACGTTGCATACTAGTCAACGGACCGGTCATAGTTGGGGCTGGCCCGTCTGGACTATCGGTGGGTGCTGGACTCCACCAACAAGGAGTTCCCTTTGTGATATTGGACCGCGCTGACTGCATTGCATCTCTTTGGCAAAATAAGACTTATGATCGCCTCAAACTTCATCTCCCAAAACAGTTTTGCCAACTACCTTACTTCCCATTCCCACCAAATTTCCCAGAATACCCTTCGAAAAATCAATTCATTGACTATCTTGAAACCTATGCCAAGAAGTTTGAGATTAGTCCAAGATTCAATGAGTCCGTTCAGTCAGCTAAGTATGATGAGACTTGTGGGCTTTGGCGTGTTAGAACCGTGACATATAATTGTGAGATCGAGTATATATGTAGGTGGCTTGTGGTGGCAACTGGGGAGAATGCTGAGAAGGTGGTACCCGTTTTTGAGGGGTTGGAAGAGTTTGACGGCACCGTTATGCATGCTTGTGATTACCGCTCGGGAGAGCCTTTTGGAGGAAAACGAGTCTTGGTTGTTGGCTGTGGGAATTCGGGCATGGAAGTTTCTCTTGATCTTTGTCACCATAATGCTTTTCCATCCATGGTGATGCGAAGCTCGGTTAGTTCCATTTTATTTCAAATGAAACTTATTATTGCACATATTTTTCGTTGAACCTTAATTTTTTTCCCCCCTAAATTTAGTTGTTTTCTTGATTATGATGAATAGGTTCATATACTACCAAGGGAAATTGGTGGTAAATCGACATTCGAATTAGCAACTTCACTCTTGAAGTGGTTACCAATAAAGGTTGTTGACAAGATACTTCTAGTTCTCGCAAGATACACTCTTGGGAACTTAGAAAAATATGGTATAAAAAGACCATCAAAAGGTCCATTACACCTCAAGAACATAAAAGGGAAAACCCCTGTTCTCGATATTGGTGCCTTACAAAAGATAAAATCTGGGAAGATTCAAATAGTCCCTGGAATCAAGAAATTCTCACGCGGTCGCGTTGAGTTGGTCAATGGAGAAAATCTTGAAATAGATTCAGTGATTTTGGCAACAGGGTATTGCAGCAATGTTCCCTCATGGTTAAAGGTAACGACTTTTTTATTTTTCAAGAATCTTTTTTGTGAAATACCATTTGTACCCTTGCGCTAACGTGCTGCATTGAACAGGACGATGGTATGTTTTCGAAAGACGGGTTGCCAATTAGACCATTTCCAGAAGGGTGGAAAGGGAAAGCAGGCGTGTATTCAGTCGGATTCACAGGAAGAGGTCTATCTGGTGCATCTCTTGATGCCATTAAAGTTGCACAAGACATTGGCAAGATTTGGAATAAGGAAACTAAGCAGCCCAATCATTATGTCACACTTTCTTGCGATCGAAAATGCAACAAGTAGCAAATATTCAAAACAAAATTGTTTTCGTTTGGCTTGTTTGTATTGTTTTCCTGTTTTCAGTTATATATGTAAGCTGACTTATTTAAAAATTGTAACAAAGTAAGCATACAAAAAAAAGAAAAAAAAAAAAAAAACATATAGCCCTCTCCAGATAAAGTCGAGGCTCGGACATTGTGTACAAAAAAGGGAAGACGAGGCTTTAATTTTTTTTGGTTCTCTTTTTGTATTTTGTTTCTTTTCTTGTAATATAACTTGTTTTGAATGTTGCAACAAATTTCATGTTTTTTTATATATAGCACTTTTATCAGCACTTTATATCCTTTTTACTACTGTATATGATCTTAATACGTTTTGTGATGCATTTATACAATTTTTCTTTGCCTTTTTGTTATATAATATTGCTATGTTACGGATCTATTTATTATAAACGTAAAGATATGATTGTGAACGTACGTTGTTTACATTAGTGAAAGAGCTTATAAATGAGACACATGTTACTGAAATAAAGAGAGGGAGAATAGTGTAGACTATGTGATCTAAAGAGAAATGTAGGGGTCTCTCCTATAAGGGCACCACAGAATGGTCCAACATTTGTGCACGTAGTTAATAAAACATATGGGCTCTAGGTCCAGAAGATGGTCCACACAGGGGCCACTGCTATTACTCTTCAATCTTGTGACTCAAATTTGCAGAGGAGTACTTCCCTTAATAAGAAAGTAACAGTACTAAGTGTTTATTAGAATGGAATAGACTTGCATATTACATCCCCATCCCCATTCTTGAAAAGATAAGTGACAATAAAACATAAAATTTCCTGTCTGAATTGAACCTACAACTTTTTGTTAGCAAGACACTTATGATACCATTCGGTAAACAGCGATTGGTTTTTGATAGATGAAGTAACAAAAACAAGAATGCCTTCGCATTACCCATGTCCACAAATTTCCTAATGATTTTGATTTTATGATATGAGAGTCCTTAGTTGTATCAGTGTTTAATTTCTAATTGGAAAGAAACAGGATGTAACTTGTACTCGAAAGTCAAATGTAGATTATTGTATTTCCTTGAATAACGTATTCATACAATAAATAGAAGACAAAACTTATGAAGTGAGTGGGGGCATGAGACACAAGCACAAGGTAAATAACATGCAAAATCTATCATTTATGTTCGAAATATTCCTCAATACCAACAACCAACAATCCTTTCAAGTATATTCATCTGAATGTTTGCCCATAGGAACTGAAATTCAAAAGAATTAAAATGAAAAAAAGCATATATAGATAAAGACATCCAATATGGCTCCCCATACTGTATATCCAAAGGCATGTAAAAATGGCCCATATACATTTGTTTTTGAAATTCTATTTGCAAGTCATAAAGTCCAAATCTTTGTTGAACATATCAGACAATTATCTACAAAGATTGTGGCCTCAAATCTTGCAATGGAGTTCCAGCTTGTAATAACATAGGAAAAACAGTTGCTTATGTGTCTTTTTCTCAAAGGGATATGTAAAGATTACCTCATCTCCACAACTTGTTTGTTCACCATATTCATTTTGGATACATACAGAATGCCCATTCCTACCAGGAATGTTGTGTAGGGTTGACACAGCGGTAAACTTGTTTGTCAATGTCATCACACCTGACATTATTCACAAATATCTTGAAACATTGTCAACTAAAATATAGAATGTAATATATTTGACTGATTTATGATATGGGTTCTTTACTTAAGAAACATGATGTGCTTAATTCCAGATATATATGGGGTTAAAATTGTAATTTTCCCTAGAATACAAAAAAGTTAAATATTTATTATACTATATAACATTCACTGATATGTTTTGGGGAGCCGACACCGTTCCAGAGCCGCCACTTGGGAGACCAGCTTGAGGGAGTGGGGCGGCTTGGGTGCACTGTAGAGCCGCGGCTTGAACCGACACTGTTCACACACCGAGCCGAAATAAGTCGATGGCTTAGAGGATTAAAATAATAGGTTAGTGCTAATTTTGTTTGTCTGTTCTCCACTAAGTTGCCACTTAATATTTTCGGTTAATTGCATGTTTTACACATATTTTCTAGATATTTTGAGGGTTTATTGCATGTTACACCTGTTTTCATTATTAATTCTAGATATTTATATACCAAAATTAGATCTAGCTTTTTATTTGTTTGGTTTTTCATAGAAAACTCACACGCAATGGATAGTGAATTTAATTTAAAATTTGAATTTTTTTTAAATGTATTCTCTGTAATTAATGACACTATTGTTCTTTTGCAGTAGCGTCATTATCGAAAAAAGAGCGAATTACAGTATCAGTAGCAACAACAGTGATTCATGAACCAACAATTCATTGACAAGGTGAACCATCTTAGATAGTGATCATATATTGGGTCTATTGTGTTTTTTTTGTTAATGGGGTTTAGTCAATATATGATCTTTTTGTGTTTTTGGTAATGATGCTTAATCAAAGTTGGATCTTTTTGTGTTTTTGATATTGGGGTTTGCTCAAAATTTGATATATCTAAGGTTTAGGCAATGAGGTTTGCTAATATTTGATCTTTTTGTGTTTTTTAGTAAAGGGCTGAGTCAAGGTTTGTTCTTTTTGTCATTTTCGTTCTGGGGTTAGCTCAAGGTGTGATCTTTTAGTGTTTTTGATAAAAAATGTTAGCTCATAATTTGATTTTTATGATTTTCATAATCAGTTTACTCAAGTTTGGGTCATTTTGTGTTTTAGTTTATGGGTTAAGCTAGAAAATTTTATCTTTTGAGCTTTGATGTTTAGTGCTCAAAATTGAGTCTTTTGGTGTCTTAGATTATAGGTTTTGCTCAAAATTTTATCTTTTGGTGTTTTTAAAAACAAGTTTAGCTTAAGATGTGTTATTTTATGTGATTAAATGAACCCCCAACCATAGCCGCATAGAGAATTTTCACCACAAAAGGAAATGGAAAATAGTCATATAAGGTAAGTAGGTAACCCGAGAATGACTGATGTAAAGCTTTAGTACTGAGATGTATAAGCATTAATGATATTTATTTGTTGTTTTTTATCCGAAGGATGATATTAATTACATGTGATGTCATTCCTTCTTAGATGAGCTCGATTGATGCAGCCATTGATAAAAGCTACGGAAGCTTCCATTGATACTCGAAAGGGCTACCAAGACATATAATGCATGAAGCTTCCATCTTCATTTCTACAAGCTCTGGAAGAATATACGAGAGAAGCTCCTCGCGCTTCTGACTTTCGTAAGAATCTGGTAGGATTTCTCTCTTTGGGTAAGTGACTGTACGAATGATCTGTTTTGGGTTTGGTTCATTTACTTATAGTAAGGAGTTTTATGATATATTGTTTTTTGATTTAACATTACATGTGCTTTGTAAATTTTTGAATCTAATTATTTTTCTTAATTTGCAATTACATTTTTTAGTTGAATCATTTCCTTGTGCAACTTAAAATACAAGTTGTTATTGTGTATGTGTGGTTATTAGTGTATTTGTTCTAAAATAACATCTTCGACTGAAAATCAAACGGCCATTATATCTGTAAATTGTTGATGTCACACCATTCTAACTGCTGAAAGCTGGGTTGTAGGATCCCAATTATATGATCAAAGCACACACAACAATATTGAAATGACGGAGATTATCCTAGAGGAGAAACTAGAGAAACAAAGTGAAAGAAATGTGTATTACCCTGGGAAGCTCCGGTCTTGTTCGTGAAGAAAAAAGATGTATCGTTCAGAATGTTGTAAGATTACCACGAGCTGAATAAGTTGACCAGATAAAGAACCGGTACCCGTTACCAAGAATCGCATTTTATTCGGTCAGTTGCAAGGTTCAAGCTAATACTTGAAGATTGACCTACGTCGGGTTACCATCAACTAAAGGTCGGGGAGGAGGATATTCCAAAGACGGCATTCAAAACTGGGTTTGGTCACTCGGTTCTAAGTGATGCCATTTGGTTTAACTAACGCACCGGCTGTATTCACGGATCTCATGTAATCGGGTGTGTAAGCATATCTTGACCAGTTTTTGATAGTATTCATCGATGGTATCTGATCTACTCACAGAATGAAGAAGAACACAAGAACACTAAAGACAATTTAGATTTGCTCATTGAACGAAAATGTATGCAAAATTTTCCAAATGCGAATTTTGGATTCGTACGGTACAATTTCTGGGGCATGTGATTGACAACAATGGTTTACATGTTAATCCCGCTAAAATTGAAGCTATCAAGGATTGGCCAACACCTACAACACCTAAAATTGAAGCTATCAATGATTCATTGAAGGATTTTCCTCGATAGCCAAACCCTTAACCAAGCTGACTCACAAAAACAAAAAGTACGTACGAGACAAAGATGAAGAAGAAGTTTTCCAAACCCTAAAACAGAAACTTTGTAGTTCCCCTATCCTAGCATTGCCGGATGGTGTTGAAGATTTTGTAATATATTGTGATGCTTTGCACCAAGGTTTGGGTGCAGTGTTGATGCAATGGGAGAAGGTTTTGGCTTATGCTTCTCGACAACTAAAAGTTCATGAAGAAAATTACACCACTCATGACTTAGAGTTAGGAGTTGTGGTCTTTGCGCTCAAAATCTGGAGACACTACTTATACGGTACAAGATGTACTGTGTTTACCAATCATAAAAGTCTTCAACATATTTTAGATCGAAAGGAACTAAACATGAGACAATGTTGATGGTTAGAGCTGCTAAATGATTATCATCCGGGGAAAGCGAACGTGGTAGTTGATACCCTGAGCCGAAAGGAATGGGTTAAGCCACTACGGGTTCGAGCTTTGATTTTCACAATAAATTCAAATGTTCTCATTTAGATTCTCAATGCTCAAGCCGAAGCAGTGAAACATAAAGACCTCGGGAACGAGAAATTAGATGGCATGATATAGAAGAAATTCGAAACATGTTCAGCCAGAACTATGTGCTTCAAGGGTAGAAGTTGGTTACAACGTTTTGGTGGTCTACGAGATTTGATCATGCTCGAATCCCACAAGTGAAAATACTCCATACACCTAGGGTCTGATAAGATGTATCAAGACCTTAAAAAGCTTTATTGTTGGTCGAAAATGAAAGATGACATCGCCACATATGTTAGCAAATGTCTCACATGCTCTAAAGTTAAAGCCGAACATCAAAAGCCATCTGGTCTGTTGCAACAACTAGATATTCCCATGGGTAAACGGGAATGAATTACGATGGACTTCATTACTAAACTTCCAAGAACATCAAGCGGTTATTCGTTTCACAAAGCCTGCACACTATCTACTAATCAAAGAGAATTACAGTATGGACAAGTTGACCAAACTTTATATGAAAGAAGTAGTCTCAAGACACGGTGTTCCAATCCCAATCATCTTTGACAAAGATGGCAGATTTACCTCTAACTTCTGGCAGTCGCTTTAGAGAGCCTTCGGAACTAATCAAGACTTGAGCACATCATATCATCCCCAGACCGAAGGTCAGAGTGAGAGAACTATTCAAATGCTAGAGCTTGCGTTATTGACTTTGGAAATGGATGGGATAATCATTTGCCATTGGTCGAATTCTCCTATAAAAACAGTTATCATGAGAGTATAAAGGCTGCACCATTCGAAGCAGTTTATGGTCGAAAGTGCCGGTCACCTTCCTGTTGGGCCGAAGTGGGAGATGTCCAACTCACTGGTCCAGAAATCATTCATTAAACAATGGAGAAGATTGATCAGAATCCGACTGCAAGCAGCAAGAGATTGACAGAAGACTTATGCCGACGTACGACGCAAACCATTAGACTTCCAAGTCGGAGACAAGGTTATGCTGAAGGTCTCGCCTTGGAAAGGTGATGAGACGAAAAATGTTACGTTTTTAGGGGTCGGTTTGAGTCCTAATTCGTATGTTTTTGGTTTGGATTTCACCCAAAGTCGTTTCTTTTCTCATTTTAGGTACTTTTGAAGGGAAAATCACAAAAGAAGCATTTTCGGGCGTTTTCGGAGTGAAAAAGTGCGGAAAACAACAAAAACTCAAAAGACCTTGAAGATTACAGAAGGTGACACCGTCACACTATACAAGGTGACGCCGTCAGGAACAAGTGAAGTCCAGAATTGGAAAAATACTCGTGACGGGCTAGAGAGTTCGTAGTGCAAATTGGTGACGCCGTCAACCAAGGCCGTCAGATCTGGAACCAGCAATTATGACCACGTCAAGGAAGGCCGTCTAAAAACCCTAATCGCCGAGCTGACGACGTCACCTATTGGGTTGACGCCGTCAGCCCGCGTTTTCTATATATATAGAACGATTTTTCTTTACTTTATATAACTTTGGAGAACTAGAGTCGAATTTTGGTGTGAAGAACTTTAGGGTTAAACCCTAGTTCGTGTATTAGTGACCTTAGAGGGTATCCTAACCCCTCTAACTTGCATGTTTAATCCAAGATAAGTCTTTATTCATACAATATGTCTATGTGTTGTGTGATTTATGCTTGTACTTGTCTTTCTTTTAACATGCTAGGCTAATTTACTTTGTGTTTGCTTAGATCTAATGAAACCTAACTATTGATTATCATGTGATGTGTATGTTGTGATTGTATTTGGGTGAATGTTTCATCTACGTTAGACTAGAGAAAACTGGCTAATCTCCTATACGGTAACAAGCTTGAACGTCTTTAGAAACGTGAATCGTATGTGCGTTATCGATTTTAAGGTAGTATTTCATGCATAGGTTGCTATCGGTGAGCTCATGATAGGATGCTTGACGTATCGTCATAGAGTGAGGTAGGAACTTATAGAGTTAGGGAATTGAACGCACTCCCTACGACTTGTTAGGAATACACCCGTCATCCACGCAAACTCAACATACTAATTACATGGTAAAAGATAGTTAGGGAGTAATGAAATCTAAGTAAACACTATTCTCCACCACTGATTTTCTCAAAACCAAAAAAATACAAAAATATAAGTAGTTTAGAAGTAGATAACTTGGGTTAGTTGACTAGCAACTAATTCCACCCTATCCTCCAAAACCAGAGATTTACTGCTTTCATAAAACATAAAAATACAAAAAGAATCTTCCTCCACCCTTAGACCTAGATTAGAGTAGTTTTTAACCTAACGAACACTATTCCCTGTGAGAGAACGATCAATCCCCCGGTACTTTCCACTTCACTATACTACATCGGTCAGGTACACTGCCTGGTGGGGATTGCAAGCTTCTCGAGATCCCTCGAGAGGTAAAACGTAGTGCGTGTTGCAATCCACGCGCATCAAG
>LBNU01033731.1:79869-95107 GCA_014162995.1 Artemisia annua
TGTTATATTCCTCCAATTGCCCAGGTAAGTCAAGGACCTGGGCAGCATAATCATCAGAAAAATAACCTTCAAGCTCGTTATGTCCTCCTGCTGATGACAAGTAATTATTCATAGGATCGTTTGGCTCAAAAACCTCATCATCACTATCAGAGACAACCACATCACCCACCTTAGAGAATGGGTTTCCCTTCTTACGACCATCAACCACCGGAACAGGTTTCCCATTATCATCCACAAGCGTTCCTTTCCCATCAATAAGAAGCTTTTCAAGCTTATCAATTTTCTCGGCAATAGGGGTACTTGGTTTTCCAAACTCAATAGACTCATCAACCTCATGGTCACTATCAATCTCCATTACATGCCCGCTTTGCTCCCCTAGCGACGGTGCAACCTCAGGCCCCAATTCAGAACTTGTCACCTCCTCACTAAGAGCACCAAATGGGTTCTTAGTGATGATATCACTTAAATCATCATGAATATACTTATTAGGAGTATGCACACCACTCTTTGCTTGATTAACCGGTTGATCTTGAGCGGCATGCACATTAGGGCCACTAGCATTCTTATGTACATCACTTTTAGCTTGATTATCCAATAAGTTATCCTTAGAAACTTCCTTAGGAACAGAGGGTACCTTGTTAGTACCATTACCTTTTGAAGACGACGCTCCATCAGATCCCACTTTCTTATTCGAAACTGGCTGCCAACGATAATTCAATGTAACCCTAGGTTTAGAAAATCGAACTCCATCAATAACCTTCTCATGAGTTGGCTCTTTTCCCTTACCTTTACGTTTAGCAGCAGCTACAAATCCTTCCTCATCAACATTAGTCTGAACATTATGTTGTTTAACATTCTTAGGGCATGCAGCATCATTATGGTCAAAGATTTTGCATGAAGCACAACGAGGCAGCTTCCATTCATATTCAATATCAACGCGCACCAACGAATGACCTAGACCATTCGAAAATGGAATAGCCACAACCACATGATCCATTAACGCGGCAAGAGATGATATTTCAACAAGAGCACGAGCATATGAATTCTGACCCCAAGACTTAACACACATAGAACTAGTGTATGAATCCAACATAATAGGCTTACCAATTTGAGTCGTAATCAAACTTAATCCAACCTCCGTATAAGCAACAATTGGAACATTATGTAATTTCAACCATACGGGTGCTGAAGTAACTTCCTCCTTAGCAAGCGTAGTATTAGGGGTCCAAATGTTTAGGAAAATGGGCATTGAACGAATCAACCACGGCCCCGACTCTAACACTTTATCCATACCATCCTTAGTAGAGAATTGAAACAAAAAGAATCCATTATTCAACATCACACGTTCCAACCCAAACTTTGCCCATGTATTCTTAACATAATTCTCCACTATAGGAAAAGCAAGCCGTTTCCCAATAAAATACCCATAAAGAGTATTAGCAAACCTGGCTGAAACATCCTCAATCTCTTTTAAAGGAATTGTGACATGAGCCCCTTCCACTCGCTCTTCGTTACGGAGCTCACATATGTTCACGGATTTAAAAGCATTCTTAGTTTTAAACATCGAAGCATAAGAGAGCTTAGGCTTATTTTGTGAACTATCCTCACTAGAATTCTTACCATCATCATTAGTATTCCCACTCCCAATAATTGTATCTATAGTTTGCGAACCACTAGTTTGATCGGCCAAACTAGGAGAAGACTCCACATCGCTAGTACCCTTACGAGCACTATTATTCAGAAACCCTTTATTCATCTCTCTAACACCACGACCAAAACACAAACAAGAAGAAGGAACCAGCAACCATAAGCAATCGAACAGTAAACAAAAGAAAACCCTAACATAAAAGTTAGGGTTTTAAGCGATATAAAACAAACCCTATCCACCAGCCATCGATCCTACTCCAGCATGCACAATTGATAAATAATAAAAGTGAAGTAGGCTAAAGTACTATTGATAATAAGTTAACAAAATCAATACACTCAACTCAGCTTAGTACCAATGAAAACATGCAAAACGAAAAAGCAGATTCCAAAACAAATATCACCGACCCACTAAAGATCAAATATTAATAAATAATAAAGAAAAAGTGAATCGGTTTGCAAAAGAAGTTCAAGGGAATCGTTTTTTCTTTTTAGTCGCCAGAGAGAATCGTTTTTTCTACTCTGGTCTGCCTCATCTTTAACATCTTTGACAATAAGTTCTTGTGAGTTACCTTTGTGGTTAACGGTTGATGCTGTCAAGTTCAAGTCGTTGAAGGTGTTGCAACTTTGTGAAGTCCCTTTAGACGAGGAAGTGATCAAGTGTTTGAACGCCAGTTGTCCACTTCTTGAGGAACTGAGTGTTGACAATTGCTCTGGTTTCAAAAGATTTTGTATTTATGGGCTTCAAAATCTTGAAAGAATTTGGGTTTCCGTGCTTGGAATTTAGAAAATAGATATTGAAGCTCCAAATCTACGTGAATGTCATTATATTACAAGATGGTGAAGGGGATGGTAAAGGAAGAGAAGATGCATCACCATCTTTGAACTTGGATTTATGCAAAAAACTAACAATGTTAAGTTTAGTTTGGTATCCTTTCCCGACACAGAAAGGGTTTGCTGACTTTTTATCGAACTTCCCCCTCCTTGAAGATTTGGTTCTGATTATTCCCAATCAACGCAACAGCCTCAAGCTGTCAAGTCCATCCTTGAGAAAACTTGTGCTACACGTGTCGTGTGATTTGGAAGAGATTGACATAAATACCCCCAATTTGCTTTCATTTAGCTATTCAGATTGGCCCCATGTTTTCGAGAAGAATTCACCCGCGTTGAAAGCATGTATGGATTGCTACATCATGGCCGATGTTGACACTCTTTGGTTCCAGAAATTGAGGCGATTTTTAGACAAGACAAATACATTCAATAATTTGAAATTGCAAATTTCAATGGTAATCACCTGAATTCAATTAGTTGTGTTTTTATTTACTCCTAAGTAATGATATAATCATATAGAACAAACCCAAATTCATCTTGTTTTACCAATTGGCTGGTAGGATTCCACAGCTGATTCAGCACTAAAGCTGATTCGGTCTCCACCATATCAACTCGAGCATGTTGAGCTTGATCTGTTCAGCACAGTTAATGTAGCAAAAGCTGTTGAGGAGACTCTTTGGTGTTGTCGACCTCGATCTCTAACTCTAATATCGGACTTTTCACATGACTTTGAAGAACAGAGTCGTGTTGTCAAGGTAAGAGTTGCACACACTTCTTTTGATGATATTTTCTTTATTCTTTGTCAGATGTAGAATCTTTTTCTATCAGTTTAATCTATCGAGTAATTCTTCTTTTTAGTTTACGTATAAAACGCTGCTTCAACAAGAAGAACAAGGCCAGATTGATATCCAGTTTGTGCTTTCTTACTCTTCAAAAGCCAAAAGGAACTTCAGTGACTTAAATTCATTGTTGAAAGCATTAGCTCGTAATCAACGAAAATTAACGATCACCTTCGTAAAGGAAGAAGGTGAGTTATTTTCTTTCTTATCATCCAACTTATATGTACATGCGTATAACAGTTATTTTTATTTTCTTGTTAACATCCAAACAGTTTTTCGTGAATGAACACAGATATGGAGATTGCATGATGCATAGGAATCCATCAGTGAGGATAAAGGTATGAAATATTGCGCGTTTGATATTTACATATGTAGTGATGGTTCTGAACTAGGATAACCGTGTCTTGACTGTATATCAAGGGAGCTTTTGCTTTTTAGTGATTGTTCAGATAATGCTGTTGTTTAGCTGATAGGCTGACTTTGTTCTGTTTGTGCGGTTTGGCTACTTTCTTTAGGCTACTTGTTTTTGCTTTGGGTGGCCATATTTTTAAAAGTGTGCATTCGGTCTTATTTGGGTTCAGATGCAGCAACTTTACAGGTACAGACATGGCCACATGGGGATTAAACATTTAGACTTATTGCTTCTAAGTTCAAGAAAGAATTGAAGTATGGCGAGGACTCATACAATAATGTCAGTTGACTAGACAAATCCGGAGTGTTTGGCACTGTTTTAGAAACCACACGGGACCAAAATGGGGTTTTTTTTTTTTTTTTTTTTCAAACCGGGGAATGCGTGGTATATAATTCACAAGTTCAAATCAGTATGTTTGGACATGCATAGGTTTTATTTTCATGCTATAAAAGAAAACAAAGGCTGGCTGGCCATCTATAGTTATACAAGGCACAAGGATCGACTTTCATAAGTGATATTTACTTCCATATCTTGTAATTCTCTTGTTCCTTTTAATTTCCATAATTATATTGTCATCATAGGCCTTGTTAATCATAACATTAATCCGGTTTTTAGTTAGTTATCTAGGAATCCTAGTAAAAAAAGGGTACCTTCATTTTGTTCAGAATCATGTCCAGTATAGAACTCATTTTCCCCAGGGAAGATAACAGAGAGCTTCTAGCAACACCTGATGAAGAACTCTTGTTTTTCAAAATTATGTTTTTGGGACTTAATGGTGATTTTGTAAGCCTTCTTGATTTATGACTCTTCTTTGCAAGATCTTCAATGCTGTTCAAATTAGCAAGTGATCCAAATGACTCATATTTCCCATGATAGTATTTTGATAATCCCCTCCTGCATAAGTTACAAGCAAGTTAGACATCATGGAAATAGTATACCTTTTTGTTAAAAGCTGAATTTCAATATGGTTAATCTTAAAACGAACAAAAGAAAATGGGTATCAAAGTAAGAGAGCCGAATACGTACAGACAAAAGCTAGAAAAGCACACTACACTAAGACAATCAAGAAATACCCTTACAATAATAAAACACAAGAACAATTAGCCAATGTCAAAATTCGTTGGGTTAGTGATCCGTGAAACCCAATCAAAGTTTCGATTAAAGCACCTATTTGATATCCAAAGCAAAGCCAACGATTGGAATTTCCAAAAACATCTTCATGAAGAACAACGTGCCTTTTTTCAATTCCCTCATAGACATAACGATTCCTCAAACTCCAAATACTCCACATTGCAACAAAACATACACCTCTGAAAACTTTGATAAAAGATTTCCGCCTACTGCCAACGAAAGAAGTTGAGAGGATTTCAAAGTGATTGTTGGTGGAGAGGTTATACCCCACACTTACTCGTTGACAACTGAAAAGAATGTGATTAGTATATTCAGTTTGCTCTTGACACAATGGGCACAGACATAGTATACCTTGATTAGTAAAATTAACTTTTATCTTATTCATGTCATAAAACACTAATGTGTTATAAGAATTTGAAACAATTTTTATATTGAATTTGAAAATTTGTGAGAAACATATATATAAATGCAAGCTTGATCACAAGACATATATCGAAACTTGTATATGTAAAGCATTTTACCAAATCAACCATGATATTCTTAGTTTTTTATTAAGCTGGAAACTAAGATCACTTACTAAAAGTATAGATATAGCAAGTATTAAAGCGATATCTTACTTGAATAGGCAATTGTGCCATGAGTTCAGATAGCTTGTATAAAGGACCATCAAAAGATGACATAGAAGAAGATGTTGCATCATCCACCATTTCAGAGGAAGACAATGATTCTAAAGAATCAAACTTCTTCGACAAAATCAGAATCATATTCATTAGCAGGGCCGTCGTTGAGGGTGTGCAAGGTGGGTGTAACACCCCCAAAATCAGGTCTAGCGGAAGCATACATATCACTGGGGTGCTACTAAATTGATATCACAACATAAGGTAATAAAGAATGGAATACATACATTCATCCATATCAAATATCGTTTACAACAAAGTTTCAAGTTTAGAAAAATAAGGCCCGTAATTTTAGTTGTCCCATACAACAAGTCATAGTTATGTGTAAAAACACTTCAGAAATGGTCTACGACCCTTGCCATGCCATACCTTGCACAATTCAGCAAATTACACACCTGAGAAAAACATGCTAAAGGTCAGCTAAAAGCTGGTGAGTCTATAGGTTTAGTAAAATCATGAGTTTGTCCAAGAGTTTAGCATATGAACATTACAACGCATATAATGTCATATAAAAATAGTCTATTACGTTAGCACTAAGTTCATGCAACCGAAGCTATAACAGTGTGCATGCTCAAAGAGCATGGAATCAAATATAGGGGCCCGGCAAGTGTTTATCCCAGACACTTGTGTTTCGACATGGTATACGTTCGTGTTTGCCTATCCGGTCAAACCGAACGGGGGCGTTACCCCCAATAGATCTATTTATAACATTCGCGCTTCCCAGCAGGAATTAACGGTTCATGAGTTGGGCATAATGGGACATAACAGGGCTTAGGCTAATCCACGTAATAGTATAAATAACAGTTTGTGGTCCATAAAACAGTTTTGCATGTTTCTCACCCCAATTTGTAAAACAAGTATAAATAGAGCGGGGCTATAAACTCACCTCAGTGAACAGCAGTCAGATAATGCAATAAATCAGATAGTGTTCGGCACCAACACGCGACCTAGATTAGTAAGGCATAGATTAGTTTATAGCTTAAGTTTAAGGCTCAACGAAGTTTAATTACTCTCAAAAGTTTTTAAAGTGTTGCGTTGTTGTTGCTTGTGTGGCAGCATTTAAGTTTGAAAACGGTTTTCTAAACGTTTGTGTATTGGCTCTTGGAGGTGCGTAAGTATATATAAGTAGACAATAAAATATCAAAGACGAATAAATCTTTGGTTCGTCCATAACCAAAGACGTAGTATGGAAATATAATGCTATTGACGTTAGAAATGCTTACATACATTTAACTTAGTGCGTGTATCAAATATTTGCTACTATTATAAACAAAATGTTTGTTATTACGTGTACCCATACTATGTAATTACATGATGTTTGTACTTAAAGTAAGCTGGTAAATTTACATTTCATGAGTGTAAGTTTGTTTAAAATGTTTCACTTACTTTGTCAAAACACGTAGTGTATGATTTTACGAAATTCGGGCATGACCCGTATACACATTTTAGTCTTACCGAAAAGATGTAAAAAAAAAATAAGGTTTCCATATCATAATAGAGAACCGCGATGTATTATTTATAAAAAGCAAATAAAGTGTTGTACGTTTAAGTGTGTCATGTTATTTTAAATAAACTACTAGTATGGACTAATGATCTAAAACTACGTTATAATTTGTTTGATTAAACGTATAGTTCAATGGTGCAAAAATATTAGATTTTGAATATGGATTTGTAAACCGATTCATGTTGAGTCTACATATAAAGCAAGATTATTGAAATAAGTTAACACTTATTTCTAGTCTAGTTTTTAAATGAACTGGAACTTATTATAGTCAAACACGAGTCGAGTCGTTTAAGTCGTGAAATAATAATAATAATAATAAGACGAGACGAACCGGAATCGAATCAAGTAGATGTGACGATCGCCGAGTGCAAAAAAAAAAAAAAAAAAAAAAAAAAAAAAAAAANAGTAGTTTTTGAGGTTGGTTTCACAACGTGGCAACAACAGACCAATGCTCTTTTATTTTGTTTTGAGTACTTCGACTAACAAGTAGGGAACCAAAAATGTAGGTTTAAAAGCTAGTTCCATTTCGAGTGTGGAAACGTTAAGTTATCAAGACACGAACCACCATTTACCCGTAAACAACCAAACACCACCAAATCCCAAAACAACTAAAGTCTTAACACATATACTAGTTTCCTGAGTTTGAAATTTTGAGTAGGACCAGAGGTGAACAAGAACTACAAGGAGCACTGTTATAAGGTCAACAACAAAACAATTTACACGCAACCCGTTTAACTCTTTTCTAGTATCCATGTCACATTCAATACAAACCAGCCCCTAAGTTGTACCATAGTTAAAATCAGTTATTTTCTTTTGTGTTTTGGAGGATTTCTTAACAGCAGGTCATAAAAAGCAAGAAAGAAAATTTGAACCAACATTAACTTATCGAAACCGACCAAGGATATACCACTGTGGTCGACCACAGTGGGTTTCGACCCACACAAAAAAATTCAAGCACGACGCTTATCTTACCCAAATAAATCAATAAGCAAAATAAGTACATTAGAATATGCACTTCCATTCGTGAGCCAATATCCAAGTTTTAGTTGGTTTATTTATTGATTGCCACACAAGATTTATAACAATAACCAAAAATATATCATCTTAATTGTTCAACAACTTATATCAATCAACAACTCAGGGAGGTATGAATGAATTCGTAAGTTTATTAACAAAATAAAATCCCGATTCAAATGTAACAAAACCACTAACACAAACATATTAACAGATTCGAATCAAAGAAAAGGAGATAGGTTCTTACGACACAACTAGAGCGGATTACAAAGAAGGTCGAGTAGAACGTGAAACAAAAACCCCAAACCCGATTCAACGAGCAATTCCACACACCCCTTGATTCTGAATTTGATCCCTCTGAGAATACCGATTATAACTTTACTATTGTTGAGTTGATATTTTCCTTTGATGGTTTGTTTGAGTGTGTGTGTGGAATCTCATGAACCGAATTGGTTTTTAAACAAATAGAATGGGAGGTCTTGATTCCTTTTCTTTCCTGGTACAACAAGATGGTAGCCAAAAGAGGTAGTCGTCCCCCTCCATGCCCCATTCTGCCTCGCTGACACCCAAAAAGACAAGAGGCCTAGTGTTTTTGTGACCACCTCGTGGTTAAACTGAGATGAAAAAGAGGAGGGGCAGCACCTGAATCGGATCTGGGTCTGGTTTGATTTAGATGTTTTTGTTGTTTCTTCCCTTGGTTGTATCGAATAGAGAGAGAGAGAGAGAGAATAATAAGGTGGAGCAGGGAAGTGAGTGAGATAAGGAAGGGGTCGGTTTTGGGTTATCCCCACAAGGGACGACTTGTAATTTTACTCTTTTAATATTTTTGTTTTTATTTGTTTTAAAGTTGTAAATAAATTAAGTAAAATGTGTAGTTTACTTTTTAATAACAAAAGTAAGGTATGTTTTATTTGCACTTTGAAATGACTTGCATTTATTCGGTAGGTTTTAAGAAATTCTCGCATTTGTTTTTGCCTTATTAACTTAGTGTTGGTACGCGTGTGGTGATTGGTGCGAGATAACCTCTCGTGTTTGATCAACAATGATCAGTAACAGTTAGACAATGGCACATGCACATTTTTCTGATAAAATAACCAATATAAGGAGTTACTGTAAGCTACAGTGTGCGGGTTTGTATTCCCGTAAATAGTTTTGTAAGCTCATGAATGCTTAATTTAAACAGTTAGGTAATAATAAATCGAGGTTTATTATTAACATATTGATCGAAAATTTCCGTTTGTCACAGTGGGCGACCGCTCAAGCCCCTAAAAATTTTAAAGTCCCCAAAATTTGTCTCGTTAACAATTATATGCATTATATGCCTGTGTACAAATATTTTTCACGAAAAAAAAAAAGTATTTAGATGAGAACTTTGAAAGTTTAGATAACTAATTTCATTATCTCATATAAACGGTGACACTTTTATATACAACATTCCTTCTCAAAATGCCTTATTATGTAATTTCGTCCGGGGCCCTAAAAAAATTTCAAAAATTCAGGGAGGGCCCTGTTCATTAGTAGCATCAATTTTAACTTCAGCCATAACATATTGAAACCTTCTTGCTTTGCTTTTTTCGCTTGAAATGAATCTCATTTATTGGAACATTTGCTTTTTCTCAATCCCACTCATGTTGTTATGATAAAATCTTGATGAAGTAAAATGAAAGAAATGTATGTTTGTTTTGTGATTATTGGTTACGATATTGAAAAGTGTAGATGAGGTTGTATTTACTAAGCTAATATGGTATTTACCGATCAGATATTGACGTCAATGTAACTTTTCTAATTTATGTTTCTTTTAACGGCCGGTCATTGGATTATGTGATTAAACAGAATGCAGTGAAAATTTCCTATTCTTTTTTCAATCTGCATATATGCAAGTGATTTTACCTTAATGTATAACAAGTGTTCCTACGCAAAAAACACGTTTTTGTCATGCAAGCTTAAGTGATTTATGCTAGCAACAAGGGTTCCTGGCTAGTTTCTTACTGTATTAATTATTTAGTTCTACAAGACTTGTAGGAAGAAAGTTGTAGCAAATAAGAAAACTGCAATGGACCTGCAACAGATTCATGGGATCAGAAGAGTTCAGCAAACTTACGATAAGGTCAAATAAGATAACATTTTTTTTTCAAAATACATTTATGGATCAACCATCTGTTTCAATTTCATACATTTAGGTCATTTTGTCTTCTGCTACACAAACTTATAGGCGAAGAAAACCTTAATTTATATATAAGACAAAATTAATATATCTAACCGGCTAAAATCCTGCGCAAAAACACTGGCCCACAAAGTGATTTCATGCATGTTTACCGCATAATCTATTCCACATCATTTGCGTAGTCGATGTGCAAACTTGTTATTTTTGAATAAAATGAAAACGTATATGAGATTATTTTACAGCTTTTTAGATAAGTAATCCTAAAAAAATAACAGATTTATCAAAAAAGAACAAGTAGTCATAGAAATAGTAATTCTGAATCTTGAAGCAACTAATCATGAAAAACTGGAGGATTTCAAGGAGGCCGGTAAATTCTGAAAAAGAAGGAAACTTGTAGCAAAGAACAAACCTCTTCTAGGAAAATATAGCACTGTCTAACTTAAAACTAATTTGCTATATGCAGGTGATTGAGTAACCTTAATATTCAGTATAATGTGTGTATCAGAAGTTTTAATGAGAAATGTCATTTTACAACTGTCTGCATATGACAAGAAAGGTGCAAGTGGTTGAATATGAACCTCCCTCTCGCGTATGTAACTCCCTTAATGATCATCTAGCTATATATATGCATGAGGAGCAGCACATGAAACATACACTCAAACTCAACGACTATCATAACTAGTGAGAAACAAAATGTTGCTAAAGATGATTAGTTTTATGCTAATTCTCATTTGCACCACCATTTTTAACGCCTTTCCGACCAAATCAGATGAACTCCAAACCTACATTGTTCACTTAAGTTTACCTGAAGGCCAAGAAGTTTCTCAGCCACACAAGCTTGAAGAATTGTATAACTCGTACTTGTCAAAAATAGCTTCTGGCTCTAATGAGAAACCAAAGATGGTCTATGCATACCGTCGTGTGATTACAGGATTTGCGGCAAAAATGTCGAATGAGCAAGCAAAGGTGATGGAGAATTTGGGTGGAGTCTTACTTGTAAGCCCTGAAAGAAGCTATGAATTGCATACAACTCACTCACCCAGGTTTTTGGGCTTGCACCAAAATAAAGGTTTGTGGAAACACTCACACTACGGGAAAGGAATCATAATTGCACTTCTAGACTCCGGAATTACTCCGGGACATCCTTCGTTTAACGACAAAGGAATTCCGCCTCCACCACCGAGATGGAAAGGCAAATGTGAGGTGTCCGGGTGTAATAACAAATTGATCGGGATAAGAAACTTTGTTAGTAATGATTCAGCAATTGATAAGGAGGGCCATGGGACACACACTTCAAGTACGGCAGCAGGGAATTATGTAAACAATGCGAGTGTATTTGAACAAGCTAATGGGACTGCAAGTGGGATGGCGCCACTTGCACACTTGGCCATGTATAAAGTGTGTGGAGACATTGGTTGCTTTGGGAGCGACATATTAGCGGGAATGGACACAGCTATTGAAGATGGTGCTGATGTTATTTCACTTTCGTTAGGAGGCATGTTTCTTCACTTTTATGACGATTCTATAGCAATAGGCGCCTTCACGGCCATAAAGTCAGGGATATTCGTGAGTTGTTCAGCAGGTAATTCAGGACCTGGTAATAACTCATTAGCGAACGAGGCCCCATGGATCCTTACAGTTGGGGCTAGTAAAACAGATAGAAGAATAAGGACTACAGTTACTCTCGGGAATAAGAAAATACTAAACGGCGAAGCATTATACCAACCAAAGAATTACAGACCAAAGTTTCGGCCCCTTGTTTATCCGGCTGAAATGGGTTATTCATGCAATAGAGAATCGCTGAAACACGTTGATGTCAAGGGGAAGGTAGTATTGTGTGATGCATATTTTGAACTCGCGGGAAGTGAAATGGGGGAGGCAGTTAAGGAGGCTGGGGGAGCTGCTATGATCATCGCAAATGATAAAAGAACTGGCAATAGTGTAGCAGTAGAAGTTCAAGTCCTTCCTTCATCTCATGTTGGTTACAGAGAAGGAGTTGCGATCAAAAAGTATTTGAACTCGACTTCAGCCCCTGTGGCTACTATAATTCAACATGGAACGGTACTTAATGCGAAATCTGCTCCAATGGTAACTGCTTTCTCTTCAAGAGGACCTAATGTAGCTAGTCCTGGAATAATGAAACCAGACATTGTTGGACCTGGTGTTGACATTCTTGCGGCTTGGCATAAATCAGTTGATAACAAAACTGGAACCCAAGCAACGTTTAACATCATATCAGGCACGTCAATGTCTTGTCCTCATCTCGCAGGTGTAGCAGCACTTCTCAAAAGCACACACCCAGACTGGTCTCCCGCTGCAATAAAATCTGCAATAATGACCACAGCAAGCAATGTAAGCCTAAATGGCCGTTACATTGTAAATGAAAGAGATCTTCCTGCAGACGTCTTTGACATTGGGTCTGGTCATGTAGAAGTATCAAAAGCCAACGATCCAGGGCTTATTTTTGACATCCAGCCTGATGACTACATTCCCTATTTGTGTGGATTAAAAAACTATACAGCCAAGCAAGTTCAAGTTATCGTCAAAAAGACTGTTTCGTGCTCAGAAACTATACCAGAGGCGCAACTCAACTATCCTTCTTTTGTGGTTGAGCTAAAAAGATGTGAGAGAAAAGAATACTCAAGGACGCTGACTAATGTCGGTTTCGAAAACTCAACATACACTATTGGGGATATTTCTCTACCACAAGGTGTAGATATTAAGGTCAGCAGCCATTCTCAACAGCTCAGTTTCACAGCGCTGCACCAGAAGTTGGCGTTGAGAGTAATATTTTCTCGAGATTGTAAGGATCGTGTGAATGTTCCGTATTACTATAACTTCATAGTTTTGAAATCAGGAAAATATACCGTTAGAATTCCATATGTGATCATGTACAAATGAAGTAGTCAAAGTACTCTCTTCCAAAACGGTTGATACTATGCCGAAGTTGTTAAGCATACATACATGCCCTTATATGTAAGTTATATTCTGGGAATGAATAATGAATATAAGTAATTATATGTATGTTTTTACTGTGTTTCAGCTATTTTATATGTTTTTAAACTGATTCAGGTTATTAAAAGCATAACAAACTAATATAACTTGTGATTTTATTAAAAGCAGATAGGTAAAAATTTTAAGTATTCCACAAAGGGTTTTGTTAAACACAACCCTATGGGTTGTGCATAAGCCTTCTATAAATATATAATTAACATTTAATGAACTCTAAAAATTCCATAATTAACATCGCTTACCTCTTTTACAATGATTAAAAATATATAATTATGGAATATATGAGTTCATTAATTGTCATTTTCATAAATTTGGAATGCTTACACACAACCTATTCCTTAGGTTTTACAGCTAAAACCCAATGATTTAAATTTTGGATATAAATCTTGTAACCATTGATCCATCAATGTTTATAACGCCCTTCAAGAAATTCTACCAGTTCGTAAACTCTGTAAAAGATATCGTAAATAAGAGAAAGAAGCTAGAAATCGTACACGTATTCAAATATTCCTAATGTTGTAATTGGACTCTCTTCTTTTACCTATTCCATAGGTTTTCCAGCTAAACGCAACGATTTGGATATATTTTAACCTATACAAAATTGATGCATCGCCATGAAACGATTCTGTTTTACTGACAGTCAAGATGCTCTCTTGTATCTTTTGTTTCTCATTCTCGTCAAGACATTTCTACGCAAGTAAGTTTAAGTGTAAATTGCAAAAATCGTCCTTGTCGTTAGCCAAATTGCACTTTCGTCCTTACTGTTCATTAAGTGAAAAGATGGTACGTTGACTGCACTGTTGCGTGCACTTTTAATCCTTTGACTTAACCGGCGTTAAATGGACTCCGTTAACAGTTACACGTTAACCCTTTTAGCTAACGATCGTTTCAGCGCCCATCCTTTAACCGTTGCAGCGCCAGTCCTTTAATCTAACGACCGTTTATAATTTAAAATTTTCATCCGCTTTTATCCGTTTCATCCGTTTTTGTTTGTTTTTATCCGTTTTCGTCAGTTTTTGTCCGTTTTTATCCGTTTTTCTTACATTTTGTCCTTTTTTCTTACGTTTTTGTTCGTTTTCATACGTTTTTTTTTTCGTTTTTCTTACATATTTGTCCATTTTTTCGTTTTTTGTCCATTTTCTTACGCTTTTGTTCGTTTTTCTTACGTTTTGTCCCCTTTGTTACGTTTTTATCCGTTTTCTTAATTTTTGTCCGTTTTTGTTACATCTTTGTTCGTTTTTCTTACATTTTTATCTCTTTTTCTTACATTTTTGTCGGTTCTTTTTTTATTTTATTTATTTATTTTTTTTTTCATTTTTCTCTGTTTTTCTTACGTTTATTCTCATTTTTTAGTTGTGTTGTCAAGCTTAAAGGTTTTAGGTTAACTTTTAAGGGTGACGGACCACCAACATGTGGATTTTGCAATGTTGGGAAGTAATTACTGTGTACTTTCGAGACTAGGACTATATCCTAATATCAATGAAATTTTGGACTAAACATAAGTAGCAAATTGTAACTTGCACTAAACTTAATTGCCTTAGCTCTACGCGGGAAGAAAATTGTCTATGACATACGACAGGTTCTATGTGGGACAGAGACTGAATGGTTCGCCTTTAAAGTTATATAATGATGTTGTGGTGAAGGTGAACACTGGGAAACTAAAGGGCAAATTATTAAAAAAAGTATTATACTTGCCACTGTTTCATCTTCTGGATAGCGAACTATTTTTTTTCATTTTGAGGGTAATTTTCTTTCAAATTTATTATCTTTAGGGTATTTTGCGAAATTTTTGGACATTTTTGCCCCTCGTAGCTAATACATATTACCCTAAAGAGAATGAATTTGAAAGAATATTAACCTCAAAATGAAAAAAAAAATAGTTCGCTACCCAGAAGATGAAACGTATAATACTTTTTTTAATAATTTGCCCCAAACTAAATAGGGCACGCTTAGCAATTTACCATACCTTGATTGATACCATCTCAAATTATGTACGTACATATATATATA
>LBNU01033732.1:945-61179 GCA_014162995.1 Artemisia annua
TGTGACGCCGTCACCTTCTGTGCACTTTAGGGTCTTTTGAGATTTTGTTGTTTTCCGCACTTTTTCACTCCGAAAACGCCCGAAAATGCTTCTTTTGTGATTTTCTCCTCAAAAGTACCTAAAATGAGAAATGAAACGACTTTGGGTGAAATCCGATCCAATAATATATGAATTAGGACTCAAACAGACCCCTAAAAACGTAACATTTTTTGTCTCATCACGTCTCAACTGCATGTTACACCCAAAATCGTTGTATGATCAACAAACGTCATAAACAAACACCATAAGAAATTGTTCACAAACGCAAGCCTAACATTCAACACTTTCATGTATTTGGAGCCCTCTGCTACCCAAATAATGATCGCGATGATCTTGGAAAGCTCAAAGGAAAGGCATATATAGGAATCTTCATTGGATATTGTGAAAACTCAAAAGGTTTTCGAATCTACAACCGTCGAACTAGGAAAATTCAGGAGACTATCCATGCTAATTTCGATGAGCTCACAGAAATGGCTTCTGAGCACAAAAGCTTAGGACCCGAAACCAACCATCTAAATTTTCCAGATTCTTCAGCAGAACCATTGTCACTAACTCGTAAAGAATTGGAAACATTCTTTGCTCCATTATTTGATGATTCCTTTGAACCACGTGAACCAGATGTATCCACCATTTCCGCTACACAACCTGAAAACATTCAAGTACCTGATACACCCGTTCCTACAACAACAACTGTAGAACCTGATGCACCTCCAACTGAATCACCAACAACAGACGAAGAAACCGCTTCCAATGCCGACAGTACAACTGAAGATCTGAATCAACCACAAGTACTCGAACCTGCAGATTATGATCCAAATGCGTTCTTTAATCCATTTTTTCCGACTCCAAACCTTTCAGTTATTGGACTCGTGATCATCCGATAGTTAACAATATTGGACACCCAACGGCTCCAGTCATGTCTAGACAAAAACTTTACTCTGATGCTGAACACTGCATTTATGCACTCACAGTTTGTCAAGATGAACCCAAAAACATTAAGGAAGCTCTCACATACGACAACTGGATTGAATCAATACAAGAGGAACTCGACCAATTCAAACGACTTGAAGTATGGGAATTAGTTGAGCGACCGGATGGAGTTTATGTCATTAGGCTAAAATGGATTCGGAAAAAACAAGTTGGACGCAGAAGGCAGTGTTATTCGTAATAAATCTCGATTGGTGGCTAAAGGATACACTCAGGAAGAAGGAATTGATTTTGTGGAATCTTTTGCACCAGTGGCTAGACTTGAAGCTGTTCGAATATTTCTGGCATACGCTGCTCACAAAAATATGGTTGTTTATCAAATGGATGTGAAAACGGCATTTCTGAACGGTCAATTACGTGAGGAGGTTTATGTTAGTCAGCCAGAGGGATTTGTAAACCCAGAGCATCCTAACCGTGTCTACAGACTTAAGAAGGCTCTTTATGGTCTCAAACAAGCCCCAAGGGCGTGGTATGATAAACTTACTGCTTTCTTGCTTGCTAACTGCTTTACAAAAGGTTTATTAGATCCAACTTTGTTTATCCAAAAACACGGGGATGACGTTTTAATTGTGCAAATATACGTTGATGACATTATTTTTGCTTCTACTAATAAAAAGTACTCAAAAGCTTTTGCAAAATTAATGAAACAAAATTTTGAAATGTCAATGATGGGTGAACTTACGTTCGTCTTAGGACTACAAGTTCATCAGTCACCCCGTGGGATTTTCCTTAGTCAGTCCAAATATGCTCTAGAGATAATTAAGAAACATGGCATGACGAGTTGTGACACTTACAATACTCCCATGGCCAACACAACTAAGTTAGATATGGATCCCAATGGGAAACCAGTTGACCCTACAAAATACCGAAGTATTATTGGGTCACTCATGTATCTCACAGCTAGCAGACCGGATATTGTATTTGCTGTATTATGTACTCTCGTTATCAGTCCAGTCTTACTGAACGTCACCTCAATGAGGCTAAACGAATCCTTCGATACGTAAAGGGAACCATTCACTTGGGGATCTGGTATCTGAAGGATTCCGGTTTTGAACTAATAGCTTTTTCAGACGCTGATCATGCAGGGTGTATAGATACACGCAAAACTACTTTTAGTGGTTTGCAGTTTCTTGGAGATAAACTTGTGTCTTGGCAATCAAAGAAGCAGGATTGCACCTCATTATCGTCAACAGAAGCTGAATATGTAGCCATGTCTGCTTGTTGTGCTCAAGTCATTTGGATGCAAACACAACTAATGGACTACGGTTACTTATTCAACAAAATTCCAATGTACTGTGATTCCAAAAGCGCGATAGTAATCTCCTGCAACACGGTTCTACATTCAGAATCCAAGAACATTGATCTTCGGTATCACTTTATTAAGGAGCATGTTGAAAAGGGTACAATTGAGTTATATTTTGTGGGTACTGAATACCAACTGGCAGATTTGTTCACTAAACCGTTACCACCATCATGGTTTGCTGAACTGGTCCACCGGATTGGTATGCGGTGTTTGACTCCAGATGATTTAAAATCTTTTCTTGAAAACAATTAACTGAGTCAAATACCAAAACATTTTGTAAATATTTATTTAAAACAAAATAAAAATTGAAAAATCTCAAAAAGCCAAAAAGATTTTCTATTTTTCTTAAAGTTTTATTTTGTGTTCGAATGCAAGTACACTATTTCAATCAACACATTGTGTTAGGAATACATTTTTCTGATAGAAGATTCGGTCACCCCAAGTATTGTTAAGCATCATGTAGCTCGTAGTATTTAATATATTAGTTAGAACGTAGCTTAGTATTAGTTAGTATTCGTGGTGTCAGGTCGGGTCTTTTACCCTCTGTCAGCCCGCTCCACAGCCTAGTAGAGGCATTCATCCACCTTGTAACTATAAATAGCCCTTCCCACACAAGGGAAGGGTTGGACCTTTCATTAGTAATACATATTTCTCTTGTTCTTTCTCTCTCTAAAAAGGCTCCCATTTCTTATCTTTCTCTCTCTAGTTTCTTATACCATTCGATCCACTAACCTCAAGAACCAACCACGTTATGTTTATGAGTATTCTACAATTGGTATCAAGAGCCATGGTTTCATCTTAGGGCCTTGGATTCTCGGATTTAGTTTGGTTTTTGGTTAGTTAGAATAGTTTTTCTTGAATAACACCTTGGTTTGATCTTTGTAGTGTAAAATGATGTGTTATGGTTGTACTTTCATGCTTAGTAGTGTTATAGTTACATAGTTCTTGAGTTGGAATAGTCATATCTTTCATTAGTTTGGTGGTGTGAAAGATTTTGGGTGGTTTTCTTACTAGTGATTAAGTCGACTGACTTGGTATTCTTGGTAGCAATTAAGTTCGTCTGAGTAGCGATTAAGTGTTAGTGATTAAGTTGGTTTACTATATTTGGACAACCAGACAAATCGCTAGATAGCGACTGGTTTGGATTTATCTGAATAGTGATTAGTACTGTCTGTCTATTAGTGGCTAGCGATTAACTAATTCCAGCGAATAGCTTTTTAGCGATTAACTGGTTTTAGCAATTACCTCACCTAGTGATTATCTGTCACCAGCGATTAAGTCCTATTAGCATTTAACTAAATTCAGCGATTAGCTTTTTAGCGATTGGCTGCATTTAGCGATTACCTCTTCCTGCGATTAACTTTGGGTCAGCGATTAACTTTGGGTTAGCGATTAACTTTGGGCCTGCGATTATCTTTGGATAGCGATTAGTTTCCTCTTCAGCGATTAACTTTTGGACTTGTGGTGGTTTTAGCGATTTGCTCAGTGTGAGATTACTTTGATTTGTTGACTACTTGTGTTCCAGGAATCGTTGTAACTTAAGTCGTTTCGATTAATTTGAGTGTGATTTGACGTTGTGAGTTAATTCTTACGGCTTGACTTATCACAATCGAATATATTGTTACTTGACTTGTATCGACTTGATTCTCAGCACAAATTGTGACTTATTTAAGCTCTCATTTTAAGTCTATTTCGCCTACTACGTCTTTCGGTTTTCTCTGGTGACTTTAGTAAAATCCCGGGAAAGAATAGATTTCTCGGTTTAAGTCTCGAGTTGTAAAATCCCGTTTAAGACTACACCATGACAACTACGGTTTCAATTGATGACATCCAAGCTGCTGGGTCTGATACTCGACCTCCTATGCTCGACAGAACAGACTATGAGTCATGGTCCCAAAGAATACGTTTGTATTGTCAAGGCAAGGAAAATGGGGAGAACATTCTGAGATCGATTGACGAAGGACCATTTCAAATGGGTACTACTAGAGATGTTATCTCAACTAGTGAAGATGGAACAGTCACCTTTGGAATTGACAGACCTCGTACTTACAATGACCTTAACGAAGCTGAAAAGAAATGCTATGATGCTGATATCCGAGCTTCCAACATTTTGATACAAGGGTTACCCAAGGACATCTACAAACTCATTAACTTCAACACTGAGGCCAAAGCCGTTTGGGACAATGTCAAAATGCTGCTTGCTGGTTCGGAACTTACTAAAGAAGATCGTGAGTCTCAGTTGTATGATGAATTCGAGCACTTCAAGATGAATCCCAGTGAAAACATCACTGACTACTATGTCAGATTCCACAAGCTTGTGAATGACATGAGAATGATCATAATGACAATGCCCAACATCCAACTCAACTCAAAGTTTGTTAACAACATGTCACCAGAATGGGATCGGTTTGTCACAGCTGTGAAGCTTAACAAAGGACTCAGAAACACCAACTATGAACAACTCTATGCTTACCTGCAACAACATGAGAAGCATGCTATGTATGATCGTCAGCTGAGAGAAAAGTTCAATCCCTCTAATGACCATCTCGCTCTCATCTCCAGTGTTCAAGGACTCAACCAATCCTTAATTTATTCAATCAGTCACCCTACTGCACAAGCAACACATAATCAGTCTGTCCCTGGCCAATCATCCATGCAATCATCAAATGTCAAGAATAATCAACAAGACTCTGGGAACTCTCACATTGACAAAAGGATTGATAATCTCTCCAACCAAGTCTCACTGTTGGTTCAACATTTCAGGAGTGCACTTCCACAAACCAACAACCAACTCAGAACTTCATCTAACCTACGTAATCTTGCTGTCATGGAAGACGGGCGTGTTGTGGTTCAAGGAAGGCAAAATGTCCGGGGAAATGCTCAGAATAGAATGGGGAATGCCAATCAAGGGCAGGGAAGACAACCCAAGTGCTACAACTGTGGTGGGTTAGGTCATATTGCAAGGAACTGCACTCAACCAAAATGTCCTCAGAACTCTGACTACTTCAAGGATAAGATGTTACTGATGCAAGCACAAGAGAATGGAGTTATATTGGATGAGGAGCAACTGTTGTTTCTTTCGGGTGATGAAGGGAATTCATTTGATGTCGATGTGGATGATCAACCAGTTCAGGATCTAGCTCTCAACGACCCAAACGTCTTCCAGGCAGAAGATTGTGATGCTTTTGATTCTGATGTTGATGATGAGCCCACTGCACCGACCATCTTCACGGCCAATCTATCATCTGTTGTCACATCACCGCAACAATCTAGTTCCCCTAATTCATCCATCATATCTTAGGTACTAAAATTATATGACACATACGAGCCATGTGATGTACCTAAGATTCTCAATGAAGTACATCAAACTAATGTTGTCATGCCAGATGATGTTAATTTGGAAAACAGCAATGTTTCCTCAAGTCAACAACATGTGGATCACAACAAAGAATCTGATGTACCTAATCGAGCATCTTCTGTTGTATGTGATGATAATGTGATGCATGCACAAAGAATTCATAACAAAGTACAACAAATGAACGTTGTGGAATCAAATATTGTTGATATGGGAAATAGCAATGTTATCCCATATGAACAATATGTAAGATAAGGACTCAGAAACACCAACTATGAACAACTCTATGCTTACCTGCAACAACATGAGAAGCATGCTATGTATGATCGTCAGCTGAGAGAAAAGTTCAATCCCTCTAATGACCATCTCGCTCTCATCTCCAGTGTTCAAGGACTCAACCAATCCTTAATTTATTCAATCAGTCACCCTACTGCACAAGCAACACATAATCAGTCTGTCCCTGGCCAATCATCCATGCAATCATCAAATGTCAAGAATAATCAACAAGACTCTGGGAACTCTCACATTGACAAAAGGATTGATAATCTCTCCAACCAAGTCTCACTGTTGGTTCAACATTTCAGGAGTGCACTTCCACAAACCAACAACCAACTCAGAACTTCATCTAACCTACGTAATCTTGCTGTCGTGGAAGACGGACGTGTTGTGGTTCAAGGAAGGCAAAATGTCCAGGGAAATGCTCAGAATAGGATGGGGAATGCCAATCAAGGGCAGGGAAGACAACCCAAGTGCTACAACTGTGATGGGTTAGGTCATATTGCAAGGAACTGCACTCAACCAAAATGTCCTCAGAACTCTGACTACTTCAAGGATAAGATGTTATTGATGCAAGCACAAGAGAATGGAGTTATATTGGATGAGGAGCAACTGCTGTTTCTTGCGGGTGATGAAGGGAATTCATTTGATGCCGATGTGGATGATCAACCAGTTCAGGATCTAGCTCTCAACGACCCAAACGTCTTCCAGGCAAAAGATTGTGATGCTTTTGATTCTAATGTTGATGATGAGCCCACTGCACCGACCATCTTCATGGCCAATCTATCATCTATTGTCACATCACCGCAACAATCTAGTTCCCCTAATTCATCCATGATATCTTAGGTACTAAAATTATATGACACATACGAGACATGTGATGTACCTAAGATTCTCAATGAAGTACATCAAACTAATGTTGTCATGCCAGATGATGTTAATTTGGAAAACAGCAATGTTTCCTCAAGTCAACAACATGTGGATCACAACAAAGAATCTGATGTACCTAATCGAGCATCTTCTGTTGTATGTGATGATAATGTGATGCATGCACAAAGAATTCATAACAAAGTACAACAAATGAACGTTGTGGAATCAAATATTGTTGATATGGGAAATAGCAATGTTATCCCATATGAACAATATGTAAGACACAACGTCGAGTCTGTTGTACCAAGTGATGAATCCTCTGTTGATAATAATGTGTGTGAATTGGATGATTACACTGTTGTTGTACCTGATGATACCTTAACCACTAGGATTAATATTCTTAAAGATCAGGTGAATATGTATCAACAACGTGCAAGATTTGAGTTAACCGAACGTGAGCAGAAAATGAATTGGCAAATGTGTACATATATTACCGAAAGAAACTTAAAGGAAGAAGAGTTAAGAATGGAGATAAAATCATTACAAAATCAAGTTAATCAAACTGTTAAACAAAAACAAGAGATTCAGGATAGTGTAACCACACTAAAACTCGATTTTCAAAATAAAGAAACTAAACTCTTAAATGATTTTTCCAATCTGAAAGCTTTAAAAAACAAGCTGGAAAATAAGTTGTACACACAAGGCCAAACCATTCAAACTGCTCAAATGATGCATAAGCACATTAAGTTACGTGATGAACATAGCAAGAAGGATGTATGAGTGCCCAAAACTAATTTCCTTAAGAGCGTTAAGGCCTCTCAACCTGCATTATATGATGCTAATGTGTTACTTACGCCTAATCATGCCCCCCTGATGTGCCTAATACTGAGGAGATTAATGAGACAGAATCAGTCAATAGAGAAAGATTAGAGAATAAAATGAAGGATCCCAAGTGCATTAAAGAACGTGTCAACATCAAACCATATGATTACTATGAACAGAATCGATTGACCGTTTTTGTGCCCCAAACTAGGTTAACACCGGAACAGATTTTTTGGCCTCTAGGTGTTGAGAAAATGAATGCCGAAAAACTTAAGGCCACAACTCCCCTTAAGGTTGCTACCCCAACGATGTATCCTCCCAATACACCGATGCACCTAGTTCAGTTAGCTCTTCCCACACAATGTAAAACTCTTATTAGCATCTACGTTCTTTATCAAATGTTTGCTGATTTTGACAAAACATGTAAAAAGAGAATTACACCAACGGGAATTACTGAGGGTGAAAGGGGTTTTGAGCTAACGAAAGAGTGTTACTTGACAGAAGTCATTCCATTTTTTAAACAAATCAAAGGACATTTTGAAGGCATGCAAATGTCTATTGAATCTGAGATAAAAGAAATGAAAGACGTGTTTAAAAATCTGGAACTTGAGGGAAAACAAAATGCTATAGACCTTTAACATAGTGAAATTGCGAGGAAGAATACTCCCATCATGAATGATACTTTGATTGCACAATGCATTGCTCAAGATGTGTTTTATACTGCTACTGATTCCTCATTAACTGCTTGCCAATTTCATGAAATGTCAGTTGCATTAAACGTTTTTCAGAATCGTGTTGTTGAGCTTGAGGGGGAGAATTTAAGATTGCAAGAAAAAATTCAAAACGATGATCATGATAACATGGTCAGGAATTTTTCGAAATTAGAAGTTAATAATCTCAATATGCAATTAAAAATCCAAGCTCACACCAACACAATTCAAAATTTGAGGGCTCAAATTGCCCAATTGAAATCTAATAAGAGTGATGTGATTGAATCCCGGAAACCTCCGTCTTTAGATTCTCAGAATTTTCAACTTCAGGACATCATCAACCATCTCAAATATGAAAATGATTTTTTTCAAGCTGAAAACTCAAAGGTTAAACAAGATTACAAAGAGTTACATGATTCGATTAAGATTACACGTGATAAAACCAATTAAAATATAATGTCTTTGTTAAAAGAAATTGAGAATCTGAAGATTCGGGTGAAAGGGAAAACGCCTGTCGCTGCATGTGTAGGTCTGTAAATCTAAAAGTTATGCATGTGATGCCGTAAATATTCCGCTTCCCCTTAGGAATAATGCGCTTGTCCATAGTGAATACCTTAAGTATCTTAAGGATTACCTTGACATGCTTTGTGAGGCCATTGAAGAGAATAGAATGGTGAGACCTGCTGATGATACCATCCTTGACGTTTACTACCTCACCAATAGATCATATGAACTCTTAGATTATGCCATTGGTACATGTCCCAAAGCTGTTAGCATGCGTGATAAGCTTAATGAACCGACCTCTAAGGATAAGAACAAGCATGTTGCCTTTAATGTACCTTTGACATCATCTGAACTTAACACACCGCTTACCCGAAATCAAATAGCAGTACAACGATCTAATGTTCCCATCATTAATTCTACAAGAGTAAACATTGACACTAAAGCTAGCGGGTCAAAGCCTAGTTGCAATACAAGGAATGATAGGACTTCGCCTGCTAAGACTGCTCAAGGGAAGAAAGTAGAAGACCACCTTAGGAACAATAAAAATGATCTGAATGATATGAATCGTGTTGATTCTAGTATTAGCTCTAGGCGTACTGTAATTAATTCGAATTCTGATGCTACTTGTAAGATCTGTAATGACTGTTTAATTTCTGGCAATCATGATGAGTGTGTTAAGACATTTTTGAATGCTTCTAAATTACTCCCGGTTAATAATGCTTTGAATCATAAACTAGAAAAACGTGTTTGGAAAGCAACAGGAAGGAAGTTCTCTACTGTTGGTTATCATTGGAGACCCACTGGAAGAAAGTTCACTTTAGGAAGTCAATGCCCCTTAACTAAACTGCCCAATTGTAGGCTTTCGAATGTTAGGTTATGGAAGGCAATTGGTAGGACTTTTCCTTTAGTGACACAATGCGATAACCATAGGTCTAGTGCATCCACAAGTAAAGATATATCTAATGATTCCACTGAACTATCCACTTCTGTATTAAGTTAATATGCTTGTGCTAACCAATTGGATCTCACTTGTGTTTGGGAGTCCACGTTTTTCAGTTATCCATATCTGTCTGGTTTCAAATGCAGGTCGTACAAATCGTCCTTTGGTATTTGGACTCAGGCTGCTCAAAACATATGACTGGGGATCGCTCACGGCTCAAAAATTTCGTGAAAAAGTTTATCGGGACTGTTAGATTCGGGAATGATCATTTTGGTGCTATAATGGGTTATGGTGATTATGTGTTTGGTGGCAGCATGATTTCTAGAGTATACTATGTAGAAGGGCTTGGGCACAATCTGTTCTCCGTTGGTCAATTTTGTTACTCCGATCTTGAAGTAGCCTTCAGAAAACACACTTGCTTTGTTAGAAACTTGATTGGTGTGGATCTTCTGAAAGGTAGTCGTGGCACAAACCTCTACACTATATCCATTGAAGACATGATGCGGTCATCACCTATTTGCTTACTATCCAAGGCATCCAAGAACAAGTCATGGTTGTGGCATCGTCGTTTGAATCACTTGAACTTCGGTACCATCAATGAGCTCACTTGTAAAGATCTTGTTCGAGGCATGCCCCGGCTGAAATATGAAAAGGATCATCTTTGTTCTGCTTGTCAGCTATGTAAAAGCAAGAAACAAACACACAAACCCAAATCAATCAACACCATCATGGAAGTTCTTCATACCCTTCACATGGATCTGTGTGGACCGATGAGAGTACAAACCATCTTTGGAAAGAGATATGTGTTAGTGATCGTTGACGACTACTCTCGGTTTACATGGGTAAAGTTCCTCAGATCCAAGGATGAGACACCAGAGATCATCATTAAACTCATCAAGCAGCTGCAAGTAGGACTCAATAAAACTGTCAGATTCGTCCGCACAGACAATGGAACTGAGTTTGTTAACCAGCAACTTACTCAGTTTTATGAAAACCTTGGAATTAGTCATCAAAGGAGTATACCTCGAACACCTCAGCAGAATGGAGTCGTTGAAAGACGAAACCGTACCCTTGTAGAGGTTGCTCGAACCATGCTGATATTCTCTAAAGCTCCTATGTTTCTCTGGGGTGAGGCAATTGCGACTGCTTGCTACACCCAAAATCGATCGCTGATACATCCTCTTCAAGGCATAACCCCCTATGAGCTAGTGCACGACAGAAAACCTGATCTATCATTTCTTCGAGTGTTTGGTGCATTATGCTACCCAACTAACGATAGTGAAGATTTGGGAAAGCTGAAGGCAAAAGCTGATATCGGAATTTTTGTTGGGTACGCACCAAATAAGAAGGGTTATCGAATCTACAACAAAAGAACCCGAAAAATCATGGAAACCATTCATGTCACGTTTGATGAGCTGTCTGAGCATACGGCTCCTGAACACTCCAGTTCTAGACCCGCATCTAATCTTTTGACTCTTGGACCAATTAGTTCAGGACTTGTATAGTCTTCCACTACTGCTGCTCCTTATGTGTTACCCACTAGTGAGGACTTGAAGAAATTATTCGATCCAATGTATGATGAGTATTTTGAACCTCAACAGATAGTCGAGCCAGAGCCACAAGTCATTGGTCCTGATGCTGCTGCTAATGACACACCTCAACATACAAATGGGCCTTCCGTCTCCATCTCCTTTAGTCAAAATGCTCAGTCACCCAGTCATACTCAACCCACGCTCAACGATCAATCTTCTTCAGTTCCTCAAGGAGATGCATCTGATAATTCTTTTGAAGTGAATCCCTTTGCTCAACCACCTGATGAACCATTTGTCAACATATTTGCTCCTGAACCATCCAATGTGGCAACCTCTTCGGAAGACTCAAACACGGTTACCTCAGTTCTCAATCCTCAACTTCATGAGCATATCAGAAAATGGACAAACGATCACCCAATTGATAACATCATTGGAAATCCATCTCGGCCTGTATCCACACGTAGACAACTTGCCACAGATGCCTTGTGGTGCTTCTTCAACTCTATACTGTCGAAAGCTGAGCCGAAGGACTTTAAAGAAGCTTTGACTAAAGCATCCTGATTCACTGCAATGCAAGATGAAATTCATGAATTTGACCGATTTGATGTATGGGAATTAGTGCCTCCTCCAGACTGTGCTATGATTATTGCTCTCAAGTGGATCTTCAAAGTGAAGCTTGATGAATATGGTGAAGTTCTAAAAAACAAGGCTCGGCTAGTGGCCAAAGGATACAGACAAGAAGNGAAGGACTTTAAAGAAGCTTTGACTAAAGCATCCTGATTCACTGCAATGCAAGATGAAATTCATGAATTTGACCGATTTGATGTATGGGAATTAGTGCCTCCTCTAGATTGTGCTATGATTATTGCTCTCAAGTGGATCTTCAAAGTGAAGCTTGATGAATATGGTGAAGTTCTGAAAAACAAGGCTCGGCTAGTGGCCAAAGGATACAGACAAGAAGAGGGTATAGACTTTGAAGAATCATTTGCACCCGTGGCCAGAATAGAGGCCATTAGGACTTTTCTTGCAAATGCAGCTAGTCAGAACATGATTGTTTACCAAACGGATGTAAAGACTGCATTTCTCAATGGTCACTTAAAGGAAGTGGTATATGTGAGTCAGCCTGAAGGGTTTGTGGACCCTGAACGCCCTAATCATGTCTATCGCTTGAAGAAGGCACTATATGGACTTAAACAGGCACCCAGAGCATGGTATGACACTCTATCCAAGTTCCTTCTCGCCAACAAATTCACAAAGGGTGTTGTTGATCCTACACTATTCACCAGAAAGTCGGGAAAACATCTACTCCATGTTCAGATCTATGTAGATGACATTATCTTTGCTTCTTCTGATCCTATGGAATGTGATCGTTTTTCACAAGAAATGAGTACCAAGTTTCAAATGTCCATGATGGGGCAAATGTCATTTTTCCTGGGGTTGCAAATCTCTCAAAATCCCAACAGGATCTTCATCAATCAATCCAAGTATGCTGCTGAAATCTTGAAGAAATTTGGATTTGAATCATGTAACTCAGTCGACACCCCGATGGTAGAGAGATCAGAACTGGATGAGGACGTTGTGGGGACTCCTGTTGATAAAACTAAGTACCGCAGCATGATTGGATCCTTAATGTACCTCACTGCCAGTAGGCCAGATCTTCTATTTGCCGTTTGCTTTTGTGCTCGTTATCAATCCAGACCTACCAAAAGGCACTTAGAAGCAGTCANACATTATCTTTGCTTCTTCTGATCCTATGGAATGTGATCGTTTTTCACAAGAAATGAGTACCAAGTTTCAAATGTCCATGATGGGGCAAATGTCATTTTTCCTGGGGTTGCAAATCTCTCAAAATCCCAACAGGATCTTCATCAATCAATCCAAGTATGCTGCTGAAATCTTGAAGAAATTTGGATTTGAATCATGTAACTCAGTCGACACCCCGATGGTAGAGAGATCAAAACTGGATGAGGACGTTGTGGGGACTCCTGTTGATAAAACTAAGTACCGCAGCATGATTGGATCCTTAATGTACCTCACTGCCAGTAGGCCAGATCTTCTATTTTCCGTTTGCTTGTGTGCTCGTTATCAATCCAGACCTACCAAAAGGCACTTAGAAGCAGTCAAAAGAGTCTTCAGGTATCTTCAAGGGACTATTCACATGGGTCTCTAGTATCCTAAAGACACTGTTATGGCTCTCACTGCCTACTCTGATGCTGATCATGCTGGGTGTCAAGATACACGTCGAAGTACTTTAGGTGGTGCTCAATTTCTAGGAGATAAACTTGTTAGCTGGTCATCAAAGAGACAAATGAGTACGTCGATCTCCTCCACTGAGGCTGAATACATTGCCATGTCATCTTGTTGCACTCAAATCCTATGGATGAGATCGCAATTGTCTGACTATGGTTTTGATTACAACAAAATTCTGATGTACTGTGACAACAAAAGTGCAATTGCTCTTAGCTGCAACAACGTCTAGCACTCCAGATCAAAGCACATTGACATTCGACATCATTTCGTCAGGGAACAAGTGGAAAAAGGAATTGTGGAATTGTACTTTGTGAGGACAGAATTTTAGCTGGCTGACATCTTCACAAGGCACTACCCAGAGAACGATTTCAATTCATTCTCCCGCGTCTTGGAATGAAGAGTATTACTCCTGAGTCACCCAAAAGTCTTCAGGAAGAGAGTGACGAGTGATGGATTCGCTTCACATATCCTTGTACATATTCTTAAAAAAACAAAAAGAAAATACAAAAATATAAAACCTAGAAAAACCATAAAAATCTGAAAAACACAAAAATACCAAAAATAGTTTCACCCTTGGCATGTCTTCTGCTCGAGCAGAAGTTATATTAACCGGTTAAAACATGTCATATCGGCTTGCTATACTTCAGATAGCAACCCGCTCTTATCTATGGGGAAAACTCGTCGCCAAAAAGACGGTTGTTCCTCTCACCGGGTGAAGTTCACTCGGGCATAGATTACTTTATGTCCATGTTTCTTCGAAATTATGTACGTTTCAGTGCATCATTTCTAGTAAAAGATGAGAAGTCTTCTTTCATCCCAAAATCTCTCTCGTTTATGATTCTTCAAGAGAGTTTTTTTTTGGTTTACAAGGTGGCTATTGGACTTAAATTTTCACAAATACCTTGCCGCTCAACTTAATGACTACAACTCTTTAAATAGAAAACGGGTCATTAATTGAGGGGAGCGTATTTGCTCAAAATTTCTGCACCTTTCTAAACTTTGTGCACCAGCAGCAGTAAAAAGGTGTCTCAAAAAAATCAGTACCTATTAAAATTTTACCACATTTTCTCCTATTTTTTACTAAAATCATTTAAATCAATTGGGATCACAAAATCTCAAAAGATTTAAAATTTTTGATCGGGGGAGAGAATGTGATTTAAATATGAAATCTGATTTAAAATGTGACGTTTTTGGACTATAATGTACGCTCTCCCGTATGTGATAAATTTTTAAGGTTTTAAATTTTAAACTTGTACCAATGCACATATTGAGGGGGAGCAAAATGGTTTGTGATGAATAAAAAGTTTGGCATCCCATTCAAGAGTGGCTCATATTTGACTCATGAATTGACGAAACACAAACTTTGAATTCGAAAGGATTTATCCTAGTAGAAAGTACCGTTTCGAGAAGCTCTTCGTAGATGTATACTTTGACGGGTCTAACTTCCTTTTTAAGGAATGTTAACAACTTCAAGTTAGTTATTAGGGATAGTTATCACCTAAAAGCTGATAATGGATCCCTTTAACTAAGCAATGTAAACGTGTCCCTAGGGTATATGTCTATTAAGAGTGGATCAATTCAAAAGTGCAACTCACCCCGACATGTGCAAATTTCTATCTAAAAACCCATGAGCACATGTTAAGGGGGAGCATTTGATAATCCTAAAACTCTCAAAGTGTCAGAAAATTGTGTTTCTTAATCATAAACACTTTGAGAGAATTTTCAATGATCTGTTTAAGTGGCGATTGTGGAAAGATACCAAAAGACCGACCAATTTACTTTAATGCATGGAGTTATAAGGATGGTAAGGTTAGGTATGAGTTCCCATGATCCACCAGAACCGGAGGGATCTTCCCAGGGACAATCAAATAGATAGAATAGAAGTCCTTAGGAATGATTAAAAAGGAGAAAAGTGAGAAAGGGAAGAGTGCCGACTGAGATAGAGCTAGAACAGGAACAAACCCAACAAGGTTCTAGTAATGAAGTCTCGGTAAGCACTGAAGGGGTTGAAGAATTAAAAAGAAATGAAATGAGAAAGGGTGAAAAGAAATAGCCCTCCAATTATTCAACCTTAGGGCAGAAACCGGGTTCAATTCATATGCCACTGATTGTTACTAAGGTAACATCGGTATTGAAGACAAGACGTCATGGACCCAGTGACGCCCTGCACTAAACCTCCCAACCACTCAAGTTCTCTCAAAAGAGCTTGTTTCATTCTCACAGGGAACCCTGTGCAATTTATTGACCGCTCATTGCGAGCTATGTTGNAATTAAAAAGAAATGAAATGAGAAAGGGTGAAAAGAAATAGCCCTCCAATTATTCAACCTTAGGGCAGAAACCGGGTTCAATTCATATGCCACTGATTGTTACTAAGGTAACATCGGTATTGAAGACAAGACGTCATGGACCCAGTGACGCCCTGCACTAAACCTCCCAACCACTCAAGTTCTCTCAAAAGAGCTTGTTTCATTCTCACAGGGAACCCTGTGCAATTTATTGACCGCTCATTGCGAGCTATGTTGATACCTAAACAGGAGATGCCTCCCCAGTCTCCAGGAGCGGATTAAAATGCACTATTGAGTCTAGAGCCAAAGAGATCATCCATAAATCTCACTAGGACACACTTCCAATATGCTTATTGTTTCACAAAATGTGGAAAGTAAGACAAAATATTTTGAGTCCTACGCATTAACCTTGTGGTATTGCCAGAACATCCGAGTGATATGAAAATATTCACAATGAAGATGGAAATCCTTCTAGAGCGAACATCACACAAGCTCTTGGTAGGTGACATGTGAGATCCTGCAAAGATCAAGCTTGTGAAAACTGGAAAGCAACGATGATGCGATTCACAAATGAATCAAACTTGTTCCAGGGAATGAATTGACGAATACTTTTTGAAAAACCTTTGATGTGCTCAACATTGATTTTCTAGCACATCGACTGCACACAAATTTTCAAACAAAAGTATTTATGATTGAAATATGATCGTGCTTACAAAACGGTCGTCGTGTTACCAAAAATTCTTTATCGGGTAATACGAGACTGCTTTTTCTCGTAAAACGATTTCTCATCAATCAGTGAATCTCAATTCACTGATTCACTCATTCAGTGTTGTCTACTTTGAGACGCTCCGATTTGAGAACGGCTAGCACAGCTGCGAAACCCTGTCAAGGAGATTCTTCAGAATTCCACCTGATCACAGGCAGTAGAAATACTGATCAACGGGGAACAGTGGTTCTTGCAACCCTATTCGACGAGAGTGAACAAAGACACTTTCGTTTTATTGCTAACTGTTTTATGCAAGAACAAATGGCGGTTTTAGTTGATGGTCGATGAGGCATCGTAGATACAGCAGATCAAAAGATGTCAATTCATAGCCGCATGCTCATAATGCCAACTCATTCTCTATAAAGATCACGAATGATAAGGGACTCACAACAATACTTCCGCAACTCTGATACAAAGTCTCTTAAAACTAGAAGAATGTGATCATGCCTGCCCAAAAGTCACAACCTCACATGACGGTAATACAACAAAGGATGATTTGGAGATTTACGGTGCCTGATGATCTCAAAAGAAAGCTCAAAGATCACACAAGTCAAAGGTACTTATGCTCAAAGATGGTCACTACATCACATGGAGACATTTCTACTCAAAGATGACTTGAAGGTACTCATTTGGATAATAAACTCGAAGCAATGCCAAAGATCATCCTACACATCAAACAAGTCATCTCGAGTCCGCTGCTGAAAGCACAAAGTTCTCACAATGAAGAATCAACAACTGCGAGCTACAAAGATATCGACAAAGATTTAGATGCTAGAATTCAAGATTTAATTTCCGGGGTGACCTCCCTTAGGGGGAGATTGTTAGGAATACGTTTTTCTGATAGAAGATTCGGTCACCCCAAGTATTGTTAAGCATCATGTAGCTCGTAGTATTTAATATATTAGTTAGAACGTAGCTTAGTATTAGTTAGTATTCGTGGTGTCGGGTCGGGTCTTTTACCCTCTGTCAGCCCGCTCCACAGCCTAGTAGAGGCATTCATCCACCTTGTAACTATAAATAGCCCTTCCTACACAAGGGAAGGGTTGGACCTTTCATTAGTAATACATATTTCTCTTGTTCTTTCTCTCTCTAAAAAGGCTCCCATTTCTTATCTTTCTCTCTCTAGTTTCTTATACCATTCGATCCACTAACCTCAAGAACCAACCATGTTATGTTTATAAGTATCCTACACGTTGGTTCTTCAAAATTTTCTCAAAATCAATAACCAAGTGTTGAGGGGGAGAAAAGTTCTTCAAAATTTAAAAATCTTGTTCAAAACATGTGTACTTGCATAATTATCTAAAAAGATGTTGTTCGTAAATATGTGGTGAAACTTCTTTGTATTCTTTTTCTTTCTTCTTCTCGATCTCATTTCTCGTTACTTGTCACAAGTCGAGGGTGAATTACTTTTAATTTATTGCCAAATTTTTGCTTACTACGTCATTTATGGACTTTATGTGCAATACTTGTAGTTAAAGGGTTAAAACTGCCAAAATATCAAAGTAACACAAGTTTGCAAGGATATTCAAAACACCCCCACGCTATTTTTGGCCTCATTTCTTACACTTAACATTTTTTTCATAAAACTCATAAACCCTCAACCTTAAATTTCGATCTTGCAAGCTCATGTTCAAATCATTGATTGGTATGTGTTTCTATCAACTATGAAAGGGTTTTTAACCATTTTAAATTTCGTTAACTAGATTTTACACATGGGTCGAATTCGAGCACTAGGGTTTATACAATTTGGGTTTTCTTGATTTAGAGGTGTTAGTGTGGATATTATTGGTGGGATTTTGTTTATATCATACTAGGAACATGTTTGCATACTTTAATTAAAATAATTTACACGAATCAATTATGTTCGAATTCTAGGGTTTATGTTCATAATTGGGTATTGTTGATTTTGTGAGTTTGAGTCTAATTAACCCTAGGGCTTTTGTTTAGCAACATGTTTTGAGTATATGTTATGCTTTAATTGAAATAATTTCCATGTTTGTTGCCAATTCGATTTATGGGTGTTCTTGATTTTTCGAATTGCCCAAATTTGTGGATAAATGTTATGTTTGTTGATTGGGATATGTTTTATTACATGATTGGATGCTATTTGTGCTACAATAACATGAGTTTGATCGAATTGTTTGCCTTAGAAATTTGGTGTTCTTGATTTTTTTTCGAATTGACCAAAATTGTGGATGAATGCTATGTTTATTGATTGGGATATGCCTTGTTACATGTCTTGATGCTATTTGTACTACAATAACATGATCTTGTTCGATTAGTTTGCCTATTAGAAATTTCGTGTTCTTCATTTTTTCAAATTGGGTGTCAAAAACATGAAATTGATGTAACCTTGCTTGATAATATTGTCTTTGCAGGTCTATAATTGATTTCAACAAAGTACGTCATCGTTTGAATCGAATTTCTTGTATTAGAAATTTCGATTTGCCTCATTTTTCGAATAAACAGGCTTGTCCCCAAAAAGCATGCATTTTTTCGAATAAACATGAATTATTTCTAATAGACATGTATTTTTCTAATAGGCATGTTTTTTCCGAATAAGCATGAATATTTCGTTTAGACTCCCATTTTTCAAATTGGATCCAATTTTTCGAATAGGACACAATTTTTCAAATAGACTTTATTTTTTCTAATAGATCATTATTTTTCGAATAGGCATCAAACATTTCGTTCATGCATTATTTTTCCTAATAGTCTCATCGTAGTTCAAACACATTTATCTTAGCATTATATCTTGTCATAGTAGATCCATCATTTCGATTAAACTTGAATTTTTCTCAAATAAACATTATTTTCTCCAATAGAAATATTTTTCATACGTTAAATATTTCTAATAGCCAAAATAATTTTACTTGAGTAAATTTCTTCATTTAATCCATAACAACCATAACATATCATCATCACTTCAACATCATCATAACAAGATCACTAAACTTATCGGATTTAATCTGTCAACACAACATGAGATTTCAAGAGTATATGCTAATTTATTGTGCTGATTACTAACTATCTCTTGCATACCTTGTGTTACATGAATGTAATTTTTCAGATACATGGCTGAACAAACAGAGAATGTTCCTGCTCAAACTCTTCCCCGACTCACTCTGAAGGATATTGCTCCTGAGGACTACGAAACCAACATTGTCAGAAAGAATCAGAGGGTTGAATTCAACAACATCAAAATTTTTGATCCTACCTGTCAGATTGCAAAAGACATACTGATGATACATGCGTGCAGACATCTATTCAAAAGATCAGCCTCAATTCCTTACTTCTACATTCATCAGTTCTGGATTTCTGCTAGTCCTAATCAGAAGAAAACATCTTTCACCATAAAAATCAATCGAACCGAATACGAAGTCAATGCTGATGTGCTGCGTGAAGCCCTTCGTTTACCTAAGCCGAAGAAGGATTTTGAACCAATTCCCAACAACAAAGAGCTTCTTAAATACTTTCTGGATATTGGATACGACAACAAGTTGGACAAGCCTTCGGAATTTGACGTTAAGTACCTTCCACAACCATGGAGAACGATAATGATGATCATCACCCGTTCAATTGCCGGAAGAGATACTGGTCATGAACAGCCAAAGTTACAGCATCTTCAAATCTTCTGGGTAATCGTCAACAACAGACTCATTGATTATGCCAAACCGATTCTTCGAGACATGATATATCAAATGAAAACCAAACGTGGAAGAGGCAAAATTCCATTTGGTCATTTCACCAAGGTATTGATAGCTCATCTTGGTATTGAAGACCCAGATATAGAGGAGAGGATGTTAGACACTACCGAACTTGTTCACGACATCAAGGATGATCCTACTCTTGATGAAGTACGAACCGTGTCCACTACCACTCGTAAACAAGGAATGAAAATTCCTGACTTTCTCCTCAACGAACAACTCATCGATTCTGTCAACTACCGAACCTGTTCACGACATCAAGGATGATCCTACTCTTGATGAAGTAAGAACCGTGTCCACTACCACTCGTAAACAAGGAATGAAAATTCCTGACTTTCTCCTCAATGAACAACTCATCGATTTTGTCTACTATCAAACCTACTTGGCTACTTTCAAACCTAAAATGGCTACAAGGAGCAAGAAAGGAAGTGGAAGAGGCAGAGGATCAAGCAGCACAGGCAGCATCACAAGCAACATACCATAAAAACTTCCTACAAGGCAAAGAAAGCAAAAGGAACCCACACCTCCACAATCTGAGGAAGATGAGTCTTCTGAATCCAACACAGGCTCTTAATCTGATACTAGCACTGAATCTGAAGATGAAGAATCAGAACACAGGGAGAGAGCTGATGAAACCAACTCTCCTGAAACAGAGCGTGTTAAGGAACTCAGTTTGATTTCATATAAAGAAGACACAAGGAAAAGACAAGGAATTACAATCACTGAACCAAGTGCTGGTGGATATGATGACGAAGAAGATGAACCTGTCATTCATCAACTTGTTGATAAACGTAGATTGAAAAGCATCATTTTCGATACTCGTGATGAAGATGAGAGATACAGAAGAGAACTGAGGGAAGGAACATTTCTCAGCAAGCACTACCCTCAACCTTCTTCCGGTCCGGTTAATCAACCCGGGAGTGAAGGAGGAACAAGCAGCTCCCATCCTGATCCGCTCAATCTCCATGGTATGGAAGGAGCCGTTATTGTTCCTGCATCAGAACCCTTACTCAATATCGAAGAGGAATATGATGCTGATGGTGATCTCATCATGAAGCAAGTCACTAAGGAATGTTGCTGAAAAGGAGTCGACAGATCAGGAGTTTAATCCAATCATTACTCTTGAATATGCCGAACAGGTGGCACGGGAAGATGCACTCAAAAGGAAAGAACTTGAAGATCATGATAGTTTTCTTCTAGATGAAAATGTCAATGAACCACAAGAGCAACCATTGGAAGAAGCATCTGAACAAACTGGACAATTCGACACCGACCAATTCATTCAGTATTCCTCATCACACTCAATGCAACAACTTCCACCACCCCCTAAGGATACTCCTCCTAGGGTCCCAACACCTCCAAAGGATCTTCCACTTGACAAAGAAGCTCCACCAAAGGATCCTACTCCTCCAGCTTCATCTTCTAACAAAGAATCTTCTTTTGCATCATCATCATCGTCACATCATTTATCACCACCACCTACAGAAACAACATCGAAGCACAAATCAATCAAGAAACGAATCACTGCATCAGTCACCAAAGCATCTCAATCGATCAAGAAAGCCGTGCAAGAAGCCCGCAGAAAGAAAGGAAAACAGTCGACTGTTGGAGTTCTTCAAGACCAAGTGAATACATTAACAATCACGGTCTCGAAGTTAGCTAAACAAGTTGAAGCATTTCAGGAAACCAAGAACCGGGTAGATGAGTTCATGACAGCAAATTAGGAAGAGATAATAAGAGAATGCACCAACGAGTATCTCGCCAACAATCTTGCTAGTATCTCCACCCCTGCAGTGGAAAGACTCATTAAACCTCTGAAAGATAACTTGGATCACTGAATTAGAAGTATTACAAGGAAAATGCTTTCTACAACACCATTCACTCTTCATCAAGCTAAAGCTTCAAAAGACACTCCAACTACAACCGAACTTTCTACAGAAGAATTTCTATCCAAACTCTATGACAAGGTAGCCTACAAGACACTTCAGACTCCTGAAGAAATCGCTCTAGTGGACGCCTTAACAGATATCATGTCAAAAGAGTCATGCAAAGAAGCTGCTGGAACTCAGAAAAGACCAAGAAGAGATGATGAACCTGACGAACACACACAGTCAAAGAAACAAAAATCAAGATCAGGCCCCTCAACCTCGACCAAAGAACCAGCAAAAACTCAACCGGCTTCAACACATCAACACCAAGGATCTGGGTCACCACCTCATGAGGAAGAAGAACCACTAACTCATTATGGTGAAGATTATCAGGAACACCATGAAACACCAATACCTGAATTAAGACCCGGACCATCAACGACCACCAAGTCTAAAAGGAAGAAAAAGTCAAAGAAGAGCAAAGATAAAGAGTTCAAGATTTCTATGAAGGATATTCAAGCTAATGTAATATCCTGGATAGAAAACGATGAAACGCCCGAGGTCGCATGGTTTGATGATATGTTAAATGAACATCCTCCTCTACCCGACAATGAAGAACCTCTACCTGGGAACACCCTGCAGTACACACAGAGTATTATGAAAGAGCTCAACATTGAAAAGATGGCAAAGAAAGAACTTGCAAGGGTCAAATGTAATGCTTTTGACCTTCTCCTTAAACGAGCCGGAAGCACAATCGAACTGGAATACAACTTGGAAAACATTGCAATGGCAATGAGTGACAAATTCGATTGGCATTAACCTGGATCCACCCTTCCCTTCTACTCTGAAAGTGATGGTCCATATGCAACAAATTGGACCAAAACTTTAATACTGCAAGGTACTCCAACCACACCAATCCTTCCTTACCATCACTTCTTCAACACCGATCTCGAATACCTTCAGAATGATCAAGTGACTTCAAAGAAAAAGTATGCTACCTCTCTTACAATGCGAAATCCTGCTGCTCGATACATGCATACTGCAATTGAAGAACACTTTGCACAAGTATTTTTCGATGAGGTGGTACGCTACAACAGAGAAGCATTACTTGGAATTCAACATTGGCATTATCGATGTCAATTCTACTATACAAGCTGCTTGGGATTGAACACAAGAAAAACTGTCTCAAAGGACCACAATGAGCCTCGAATTGTTGCAATCATGGAACTCGTAGACAAACACATGTGGAACTATTACTTCATGAGAGAAATACAAGTCAAGAGACAGGACGAGAAAAAGTACACATTCAATGAAGCTGACTTTCCCTACCTACACCTAAACGACATTGAAGACATGTATCTGGAAAAGGTTCAAGGACGAATGCGCAGCTACTCCACAAAAATGCAGTACAACTTCATCTCGTCTCTACTTCTCTCCATCAGATGCTTGATAGTGCAAGAAAGAGTTGAAGATCTACAGCTGGGTCTTGAAAGTCATCAAAAGAAGATCAACTTGACTGCTCCCGAACTTTGGTGTCCCAGCATCGAAGAAATGTCTCAATATCAACTAGTTAGAGATCTGTCATTCGGTTTCGTTTACCTAAGTGACCGTGGCAGACTCAACTTCATGGCATATAATGAGATACATAAGTTCTGTGATGCTACACTCAAATCCGTTCGCGATGGCTTGGTCAACAGATTGAAGGATATTCATCTAAAGAAGCTTCAAAGGAAAGATGATAAGCTCAGGTGGAATAGTTCCGAAAGGCTACAGGTGAAAACATTTGTCCACAAGATAGAGGAGAGGCTTATCAGACGTGATCAAATCAGGAGATTGGAAAGCTACATTGGTGCCAGACCATCATTTCCAGTCAGAACCTTCCAATGACCTGATCCTCAGTTCACGAACTTTGAGGAACTCTTTGGTGGCAAACTGTAGATGCATCACACGGGTACAAACATTTCAATATTTTCATTATATTTGATTAATTTGTGATTATCATTACGGCTTGTGCACACATAACAATGTACAACCTGCACTTAGTACTTAAGGGACCCTATGGTACGCATCAGTGCCACAATCCTCACAAAAGGAGCGAAAGCTTCTTACTTTTGAGTAGAATTAAGAAACTTTTCATGATTTCTTACAATTCTGCTCAAAAGACAAGTATTTCACCTCAATGAGGATTCACTAGTTGAGGGGGAGTACTTGACCAAAAACATTGTTCTTGAGTCAAAAAAGTTCTTGTTAAATTCTCCCAATAAGACTCAAAAAGGCNGTACAAACATTTCAATATTTTCATTATATTTGATTAATTTGTGATTATCATTACGGCTTGTGCACACATAACAATGTACAACCAGCACTTAGTACTTAAGGGACCCTGTGGTACGCATCAGTGCCACAATCCTCACAAAAGGAGCGAAAGCTTCTTACTTTTGAGTAGAATTAAGAAACTTTTCTTGATTTCTTACAATTCTGCTCAAAAGACAAGTATTTCACCTCAATGAGGATTCACTAGTTGAGGGGGAGTACTTGACCAAAAACATTGTTCTTGAGTCAAAAAAGTTCTTGTTAAATTCTCCCAATAAGACTCAAAAAGGCATATTTTAATCAAAATGTTTCACAAAAACAACATTTGATATGCTATTTTTGAGGGGGAGAAGATGGAAAAGTGATTAAAATATGGTGATTAAGTCATATCTTGTACGAGCTCGACTCAGAATTGACCCATGAATTGACGAAACAACAAATGTTAGTATTCAAAAGGATTTATCCAAGTAGAAAGTACCGTTTTGAGAAACTCTTTTAGATGTTTACTTTGACGGGTCTAACTTCCTTTCAGGAATGTTAACAACTTCAAGTTAGGTATTAGGGCTAGTTATCACCTAAAAACTGATAATGGATCCCTTTAACAAAGCAACGTAAACGTGTCCCTCGGGCATATGTCTATTAAGAGTGGATCAATTCAAAAGTGCCAACTCCTCCTGCATGTGCAAATTTCTGAAAACATTCACGAGCATATGTGAAGGGGGAGTCCTTCATGAAATCAAAAACCCCAAAGTGTTACCAAAATATGTTTCATAATCATAAACACTTTGAGGAGATTTTCAATAAATGGTTTTATGGCAACAATAGGATAGTCATGGAGTCATAAGGTGACTAAGGTTAGGAATAATCGTCCTATGATCCGCCAGAACCGGAGGGATCTACCCAAGGACAACACCAAGAGTTAGAAATTAGAAGTTCTTAGGTATGATATAAAAAAAAGGAGAAAAGAATGATAGGAGAAAGAAGGGGTTGAAGAATTAAAAAGAAATGAAAAGAGAAGGGTGAAAAGAAATAGCCCTCCATTTGTTCAACCTTAGAGACACCGGGTTCAATTCATATGCTACTGGTTGTTGCTAAGGCGACACCGGTATTGAAGATTAAGACGTCATAGACCCAGTGACGCAATGCACCTAACCTTCTAAGCCACTCAAGTTCTCTCAAAAGAGCTTGTTTCATTCTCACAGGGAACCCTGCATAATCTATCGACCGCTCATTACGAGCCATGTTGATATTGAAACAGGAGACACCTCCCCAGTCTCCGACGACTAAATGTGCACTTATTGAGTCTAGAGCCACGAGATACATCAAAGATCTCTTATGAACACTTAACAACTTCTACACTAGTGTTTCTGCATCAATGAACACTAAGTGTAAATTTTTGAGTCATACGCAGATCATTAGCAATCTGCCGAGAACGTTTATGAGGGAATTTACTTATGTATTTCCAAATGATTGAAAGGAAATCCTGTTAGGGTCAACATCAAACAGCTCTGACAGAAGGTCACTTCGGTAACTCCTTGTGGGTTACGCTTAGTGTTTGCGGTGGTTCCAAACGGTCTACAGTCGTGGGGTGATCTCCAGCGACTCACCTAATCGTGGGTGTACTTTTGTATGTCTGTGTAAGCCCTTTCGAGGGTATCCGATTAGGAACGGCCTTGGTAAGGATTAGAAGGAATCTTCAGACTATGCTATTGATAATATCTAATTCCGAACCTGTGAGTACCGGACGTATTATTGCTAACTATTTCAATGCAGGTACAATCACCATCTTGAACACCAACATCCACATGCTCACACTCACATCTCAAAGACTATGAAAGTTCTCACCAAAGATCAATGCAATGTCAAAGTCAAAGAAAAATTCTACGTTACAAAGTTGAAAGACAAAAGATCAAAAGTTATGCAAAGTTCAAAAGAAAGATCCTACATCAACACAAAAGAATCTTCAACAAAGAAAAGAGAACTACGGAAGTAAGATAACACAACGTCAAACATGTGTGAGCATGTTGGAAAGGCGTAAATCTACTGGAGACAAAGGAGTGGTGAAAGGCAGATTACTACATCACATGATCACTACCACATCAACTGGAACAAAGAGCAAAGAACGATGAATCATTTATCTAATGATTTTTTGAAGACGTCTAAAGCCGTGAAAGTCAAAGATTAAAGACAAAGAAAATACTTCGAGCAACCTTGATAATCATCATGACCGACCCTTAGGGGGAGATTGTTAGGAACTCGTTTCACAGTTATATCAAGTCTCGGTCATTTGTAATAAACATTAGGTTGCTTAGTATTATTATGTCTTAAGTTATTTTGTTAACTAGGCTTAAGAATAGTCCATGGGCCTTAAAAGCCCACGCCTAGAAGGAAAGGGAGAAGAGGGAGTGTTGCCCTACTTTATCCCTATAAATAGAACATGTATGGCACTAGTTTTATTGTTGGTTATTTTGATATCTTAAGCTACTTCTTGTCAAACTCTCTCTTGAATATCATATAATCATCCATCTCATTTTCTCATCTCATTTCTACTATTGTAATCTTACAAAATGGTGACCTAACAATACATCAGGGAATACTGTCTGAAGAGGATAATGCATGTTGTGATGGTCATTGATAAGAGTAATGGGCCACTAACACATGTTAGATGTTATTAAGAAAGAGGTTGTTAGGTATAATGTTTTAGGGAATGGGGGAGATAAGTTTCAGGTTAGTGGACCATGGGGAGACCAGTATGTAGTTAATGTTGTTGACAGTTCTTGTAGTTGCAGAAGATGGGAGATAACAGGTTTACCATGTAAACATGCTGTTGCTACCAATTGGAATATGGCTTTAAATGGACAACAAGTAGGAGCTATAGAAACATGGGCTCATCCTTGTTACTATATTATCACGTGGAAAGCAACATACAAACACCATGTCCAACCAATAACTAGCAATGAGCATTAGGAAAAATCTTCTGTGTGCCAACAAAAATTCTTCCACCAAAACCTCAAACAAATTCAGCTAACTCAACTAGCAAAAAAAGAGTAAAGTTAGCTCCTGAAACTGGAGAGATTGTCAAGAATGGTAAGTTGTCTAAGGCTTGGAAGAGTGTAAGTGTAGTGTTTGTGGCATTGCTGGACACAACCGAAAAACATGTCTTGGCAATGGTGTAACCCAAAGTAGTCAAACTGTCCCTAAAAGACAAAAATGTTCAAGTGCTAAGGGAAAAGGTAAAAAAGTGCCTCAAAAGGCTGCATCAAAGAAGACACATACTTCACGTAACAAAGTTGCAGAGATAAACAAGCTGAAGGTACAGGTGTTGATGAAAGTGAAGATGTTGCAACAGACAAACAAGGTGAAGTTCCAGGTGTTCAGTCTGAGAGTGAAGTTCAAGCTATTAATGATCCGAGCATACATGATGAATCCCAGTCTCAATCTCAGGTCCATTCAAGTAGTATGCAAGCAGTTTCTGTTTCATCCCAACCTACTGCACGTAGATTGACAAGGCAGCAGGCTGCAATGGATAGAATGATGCCCTCACCATAGGTCAATTCTGTCATGCTAATGAACGAGACAATATTTCTTTATGTTTTCTATGGACAAGTTATGTACTATAATTATCATGCTCTGAAAAGTATGAAATTTTATGCATTTGGAAATATATCCATTTGCATTATTTATGGAACCATGTTATGTTTCTGTATTAATTGTGTGTATAATTTTCATCTTGTATGTACTGTATCTTATAGCGAAGTCTATGACTGCATCACCTTCAACTGCAAATTGATAAAGGCAAAACTAACCAAAGTCAAAACTTCATAACAATGTTGACAATTAAAAGTCAAACCTAACCAAATTCATGAGCATCTGCATAACATACAGTAAACTCAGCAAAGGAAGAAAATCATATCCATCTGGGAGACAAAGTTACTACCATTCAAGAGAATCTAAAGTTAGAACATACTACATAATAGTTTGATCTAGGTTCTTACACTACCATGATGGGCTAACAAGTAATTACATTTCAACATAACACAAAAGACGGCCATCATACATTAGATCTAAAAAGTTAACCAAGTGCATAAACAATCAAGAACAATATCCAACTGAGCACCAAGTAAATCTTCCACTTCCACACATCACCTTGAGCAGCTTCTAATCTTTCCTCGAGCTCATTTCTCCCCCTCAAAAGGCCTGGTATGATCATTCTTGAACGAGCACACATTTCCGAATCATACCATCCTATCCACCGACAAGAAGACCCCTAATCATGAGTATGGCAAGTCATTAAACAACCACCATTGTTACAATGTACTTTGCTACTTGCGAAAACAAGCTAATACAATAAATCTTAAAACGCACTTACTTCATTAGGAAAACCATAGAAACGACGCCCTGGGTTGGCCGAGGTCCACGAAGTGCGATTTATAGCTTGCTTACTACACCAGCAGCATACCATCGTGGAAAGGTTACTTTAATGACTTGTAGAATAAAGGTTATGGGGGAAATATTAGGGATGAAAAGTGACGACACAATTGTGGCTCAAAGTATTTTAAGGAACTGGAACACTGTACAACGGCTCAAAGCTACAGTGAATGACGATTTTGCCCTCACCAATAATTTGTTGACCTAACCATTACGGTCAAAAGGACGCAATCGGCCTCAAAAACACAAGTTTTGGACGCAATGCGACGTTTTTCTCAAGTTTAGGGCCCCTGTGATATTTTGTGGAAAGGTAAGGGACCAACTGTGTATTTTTGTCCTTATATTAGATGTTGACCTATTTAACTATTGCATGTGTTGCTTTGCATCTTTGTATTCTTGAGTTGAGTGTTAACCACAAACTCATCTCTTAGGCATTGCATGGTTCATTGTAATGTAATGTAATCTGCCTTAATTGTAATCTGAATTCTATTGTAATCATGTTTGGTTTACTGAAAAGAGGGAATTGTAGTTAAGATTACATTACATACATTACTTGGTAAACAACGGAATTGTACAGGAATTCAGTTCAATTACATCAATGAGTGAATTCAGATTCCTTGACAAATTCGATGGAAAGTTTTGAATTATGTTGTAATTCAAGATTTTACATTTCTAATTATCAGTATTTATAAATTATTGTTGTTGTTATTATTTTTTATTGTTATTATTGTTGTTGTTGTTGTTGTTGTTTTTGTTGTTGTTGTTGTTGTTGTTGTTGTTGTTGTTTACCTATCGTATGTAAATTGGTTTACTGCTATGAGTCAGTATTTGTCCAAGTGTGTGAAATTTGTGAAGTTGTGTGTGTTTCCTTCTATTTATAGAGAGGCGAATAGGGTTTAGAGACCCTTAAGGGATGATCGACATCCGTGAGGAGGCAATGTGTTGATCATCTATAGAGCAAACAGGAGGACACATGGTCAGCGTCCCTTGGCTCGTACAAAATGGTGCTTCTAATGCGTTCTACTGTACATTATCAGATGGTACATCTTAACTGCAAGTAACAGTTGGGGAGCAATAGTACTGCATGCTCAGTCTGGCCTGGTAAAACGCGTGGCCTGAGATTTAACTCAGCCGCTATCAAGTGTTTGTTGATGGGCCATGGTAATGGGTTTGATTCGAGTGTGTAATTAATAGGCTTGTGCCATTAATATTGATACGCAATTATTATTATTATTATTATTATTATTTTCTATAAATATTTTAATTATTATTTTATTCAAATATTTTCAAAAAGCAATTCAGGAACAGCCTTTATAAGGATTAGAGATGTGTTTTCACACTATGCTGATAATACTCTTGATGTCCGAGCCTGTAAGTGCCGGAAATACCGCTAAGGAGATTCCTTTCACGAATCGATTCCTGAAGATGTGGGTCTTTACTTGGATTTTATCCATAGTATTGATAATTGTCCCTAATGGGATTCAGACGACAGATGTGCCCGACCAAGGTGAATGGAATCAAGACATTCATCAGTAAAACAATCGTAGTGGTCTAATCTTTAAGAAAACTCCACCATGATCAATTGGTGATTATTAGTAACCTTTATGATAAGGAGAAATTTGTTACGCTTTTAAGGGATCATTTAAGCCGTAAATCGTGATATTATGATCAAATATTGCCTCAAATCATTCCTTTTGTCATTTTAGGTACTTTGGACAAGAATTCTGGAAAATGGAGCATTTTGGACGTTTTAGGAGTTAAAAGTGAAGAAAACGACAAAGTCAAGAAACCATGCTAGAAATTGTACCTGACGGCGTCAAGAGTCACAAGGTGACGTCGTCACTTGAAGATACAAGAGGTGGATAACATGTTTACACTTGACGCGCCAGAAAAGTATATGAAGATTATAACGTGACTGTGTCACGTTATAAAGGGAGTAGGCCGTCACGTATGACACAAAGAGTGACAGCCCAGAAGACCTCAAAGGTGGACGGCGTCAAGCAATTAGATTGGATGACAAGAAACCCTAACCACGGCGAGATGACGGCGTCAGCCTCCAAAAGGTGACGGCGTCACCTATGTAAATCTATATATAGTTTTGGATTTTTCATTCATTTTGTGGAACTTTTGGTGTGCAACTTTTATACCTAAAACCCTAGCCGAACTTTGCAGCTATTGCAAGGGTTTTATACCCTTCTTTCACCCATGTTTAATTGAAGATAAGTTATCGTTTAATCATTCAATATGTCTATGTGTTGTTTGATTATATCGTATGCTTCTTTTAACATGCTAGCTTAGGTTTATTTGTGTTTGCTTAGATCTAATGAAACCTAGTTACTGATTATTGATTGTTGATTTGTTATTGATTGTTGTGGGTGATTAGTTTTAGCGTTAGGGTTAAGAAAACTGGCTAACTTTCTATACGGTAACTTGCTTGAATGTCTTAAGAAACGTAATCGGATGTGTACTACGGTTTTATTGGTTGTATTTAATGCATAAGTAACTATTAATGAGGCCATGATAGGATACTAAATGTGTCGTCATAGGAAGAGATAGGAGCTTATAGAGTTGGGGAAGATCGTACACGCCCCCAATAAACATGCTTTTCTCACTATAAGAAGTTCACCACTTTTATTTTCTTGTTATTTTATTTTAATTGTTTAAGTAGTTAATTTGGGTTAGTTGGCTAGCAACTAATTCCGCCCACTCTTCCAATACCCGAGATTTTTACTTGCTTTCCATAAAATATAAAAAATACAAAAAGAATCATCCCTTACCGTTAGACCTAGTTAGATTAGCTTCAATCCTAACGAACACTATTCCCCGAGAGAACGATCAATCCCCCGGTACTTGCCACTCACTATACTACATCGATCAGGTACACTGCCGGATGGGGATTGCAAGCTTCTCAAGATCCCTTGGGAAGTAAAACCTTTTGCAAGGTTGCAAAACCACACATCACTTTACCATGCAGCTACCGGTGAATGTACCTTACAGGAAAGACCGTTACCATCATGATTCATCAACTCACACTCAAGATCCACATGCTCATACCAACATCACGAAAGATAAAGTTCTCACCAAAAATCAAAGCAAAGTTCAGTTCTGAAAGACTCTACATCAAATCCAGAGAATCTACAAAGTTGAAAAGACAAAGATCAATGCTAAGAAATGAGAACCATGCAAGTATGAAGATTCAAAGTCAAAAGAAGTATGAGCATGTTGGAAAAGGACATAAAGACAACTGAGTTAAAGACGTTGATGAAAACTAGGCGAAACCAGTATATAATCACAACAACAAGAACAAAGAACAAAGATCAAAGATACAAGAGACGTCAAGCCTAAGAAGCAATGAAGACGTCAAACAACCTATGATGACCAATCCTTAGGGGAAGATTGTTAGGAATATGTTATATTATAAAGTCTTGGCCATATTGTTATGTAATAGGTTGTTATATATTTATAAGGCTTATATGTTTGTAAAACCTTAGGTCCATGAAGTAAGCCCATGGGCGTTAGGAAAGATTCTAGAATAGTATCAAGGGCGTTGCCTTAGTTCTTATACTCTATAAATACCTTGCAACCTCTCATTTGAGAAGTGTTAGTTCATTTTATGCAATTTACTCTTTGTATTCATACACATAGTGTTCCTCTTTAGCTGTATCAGTTCACTATCTAAACGTCATACTAATGTTTATGCAGTTGCATTTTTGATATACTTACATGCATACTTAGGAAGGGGGTTGAGTGGTACATAAGTTTACTATACTTGCAGCCATGGAGCACAAAAAAGTAGTTTGCCTTTTGCGACATAACCATTCAATCCGTTTATTAATGTTATTTCATGCAGTCACAGGTTTCAAACCAACGAAGTAACAGCAGCTTGTAACAACATTAGGAGAAAAAAAGTATGAAAATCTTAATAAACCACCCTCTTCTATATCACATTTATATTTAAACTACACCCATACTTAAATACAACCCAAATAAGCCTAGATTAGTAACTGTATACCAACACCTACTTCCAAAAACCTAAGACATCATAACACAAACTAAACATAAAGCATCTAAAATCAGAAAACACAAAAAACCCACATCATAGACCCAACCTACAAACAAGAGCATCTTTACAGACCACGAAGACTAGCCATGAAAGCCATCCTCCGATTGATATTGTGGCGCTCTTCATTGACCCTCAACCTATAAGCCCTCAAAATTTTTGCGCCACCCTCAGCACAATCCTCAGCGCAGCAAGGCTCCTAAAGGCAGGAACCAGACCAGTTATTATCTCAGTCTTCCTCATCCACAACAACCTATGATTCATACACTCGTGTGTGTCTGAACACATCCCCAATGCATCACGAGCATCAGCAAGAGCCGCTTCACGTTCTCTCAAAATGAACAAGCATTTGCCTCTCCATTTATGTTGATTGTGCNAGTTTACTATACTTGCAGCCATGGAGCACAAAAAAGTAGTTTGCCTTTTGCGACATAACCATTCAATCCGTTTATTAATGTTATTTCATGCAGTCACAGGTTTCAAACCAACGAAGTAACAGCAGCTTGTAACAACATTAGGAAAAAAAAAGTATGAAAATCTTAATAAACCACCCTCTTCTATATCACATATATATTTAAACTACACCCATACTTAAATACAACCCAAATAAACCTAGATTAGTAACTGTATACCAACACCTACTTCCAAAAACCTAAGACATCATAACACAAACTAAACATAAAGCATCTAAAATCAGAAAACACAAAAAACCCACATCATAGACCCAACCTACAAACAAGAGCATCTTTACAGACCACGAAGACTAGCCATGAAAGCCATCCTCCGATTGATATTGTGGCGCTCTTCATTGACCCTCAACCTATAAGCCCTCAAACTTTTTGCGCCACCCTCAGCACAATCCTCAGCGCAGCAAGGCTCCTAAAGGCAGGAACCAGACCAGTTATTATCTCAGTCTTCCTCATCCACAACAACCTATGATTCATACACTCGTGTGTGTCTGAACACATCCCCAATGCATCACGAGCATCAGCAAGAGCCGCTTCACGTTCTCTCAAAATGAACAAGCATTTGCCTCTCCATTTATGTTGATTGTGCATCTTCAGCCAATCTTTGCTTCAAAGCAAACTGATCAGCCATTTGTTGTATTATCTCTTTTTTTATGTGTTTATATAACTTGCAAACCAATGATATCAAAATGTGCTGTTAAATACAAAAGAAATGATTATAGACTCAGGTAGAAGAGATTAGCAAAAAAAACATTACATGTAAGCTAAACACAGACCAGTCCCATCAGATATTAACTTTGCCACAAAAAAAAAAAAAAAAAAAAAAAAAAAAAAAAAAAAAAAAAAAAAAAAAAAAAAAAAAAAAATGAACCATGCGTATGGCAAAAGACTAAAACCAACAATGGACCATTTTTGTGGCAAAAACATTTAAATAAACTAAAAAACAATTAACAAAAAAGTATAGGAACAAAAAGAACTTGATATTGGGGTCAGCCGTTCTCTCTCAAGCCCCTATAGGGCGATTTTTGACTCTTGATCTCTAGTTCGATCTTCATCATCTAGGGTTAAAATTCTTCGAATTTATTATCAAGATTCAATTATCTTCATTATTCAGTTAGAATTTTGAATAGAGAGAGTCCAATCCTATGTTTCATTCAAACCCGATTAGGTTTTTTTTTATTGGAAAAGGCTGGTCTCATGGTGGTTCAAAACCGATTAGGGCTTTGATGGGGGGTCGGCGTAGGGTTTTAATTCTGGTCGATCCATGGCAATCTAAAGGGTGCGTTTGTATTGCTTTCATCTAGACATTAGTTTAGGTTATGCAATCTCCCTTTATGAGGTGTTAGGTTTTGCGGTTAGGGGTTGGGTTTTTCTAGCTCCTTTGCCGCCTGGGTGGTCATGGATGGGTGAAGCATGGATTCCGGTGGTCTGCTAGGGTTTAGCTGATCTATATAGCGGCTAGGGTTTGGTGCTGCTATATGGGTTTCATATTTTCATTCAGCCATGGTGGTGGTTTGGTGCGGCTAGGGTGTCTATGGAATCCGTTTTGGTTGTTCCTGCTCATGGTTGGAGATGGTGCGGCTAGGGTTGGGAAATTGGGTTTCTTTGTTTTTACGTTTAGATTGTAATTTAAATGTAATTGGTTTTTCTTTAGCAGTAGATTTGCTCAGTTACATTTGTAGAGTCAAATCGCCTATGTAACGGGCTGAGGGCATGGGATTCACCCATGTCAATTGTACTTCATAGTTTTTGGCGTAATATATTTACCCAAAAAAAAGTATAGGAACAATGATTCGTATTGTTCAAAGACCTGGTGTTGGTGGGCTGTATTCGCCTTTATTGAGTTTTATACGATGGTGTTGGAAGTTAGGGTTTTGGTAAACCCGTTTATCGCCAGCTATTGGAAGTTGTGTATGCTGCTCCTATGTTGATGATGAATATGATTGAAACCCTAATTCTTAGGGTTTGATTCTACTTATTTGCTGCTATCAAATGCACATAATTATATATTTAATGATGATCGTAACACCTGCTGACTTATGGGTTAATTGTGGTGTGTTGGGTAGTCGTTTGGAGCTTGTTCTTTCTAGGCTTCTTCTTAAATGTTCATGGTTCCATGTTCGTATGCAGATGTGTCTCATTCGGTGATGATTTCTGAGCGGCGTGGAAGTTGATGTGAAGTGAAATCTGCATGTGTGTGGGCCTGGTATCGTCGGATATTGGGTGTTCATACGTAGAGGTGATTCATGTACTAGCTGATGGGTGGGAGCAAGGCCCTTTGTTCCTAAGTTTTTCTGTTTCTATAACTAGTTCCAGCCTATTTGATCGCCTTGGAATTTATATGACGCGAACTACACTTGGATCACTTGTGTTAGTTTGCTTATCTACTTAGTAAGTGTGGTATTGCATGTATGCATTTTATTTATGGACTAGAGTACCACTTGAAGACGTGGAAACCTAGTTTTGGAGGTTTCTTCGTGGTGCAAGTTCTGGAACGCTATGATGACTAAGAAGAATCAAGTGTTTATTTGAGTTACGATGTGTTGTATTTAATTAATTTTAGTCATTGTAGGATGTAAGTTTAATATTTGAGTTATAAGAATGGCATGTCATTCTTATATAGTGGTTATGTAAATGTCCTAAATGACTGAGATGATGGACGTCACCCTCATTCTTTGTAATTCAATGTTTTTGTGTAATGAATTTTACCAGGGGGAAAAATCCCTTTTATCCTAGAAAAAATGAGAAACAAACAAAATTATATCATACACATATAGGCCACCTAAAATGGCATGCAAAATACTTAAACAAGAACAAAGTATATAAAAAATATTTATACAAAACATTCAAAAAAAAAAAAAGAAAAAAGAAAAAAAGAAAAAAAAAAAATCCCTTTCACATATGAAAATAGCACAAATCAAAACCCAAAAACCTCACCGCAACGCGTGAGCGCCATCCATACACTCCCTCTCAGAGTGAACAGACATGTACCTCTCCATACACGTTCACTNGCAGCGTGCATGGCTCCCTACCTCGTTTTCCATCAATCAATAGGTAGAAAGTAACTTCCAAAAATCAAAAGGTAGAAAGAAAAAATCGCAAAGCAACAAAACGTTATTACGTTTTAGACGGTCTAGAAAACACTCGACATAGTTCCTTTACTGCAAAAATCACAAAAACACCCTCACTACCTTAAACTACCAAGTACCAACCCCATCTCATTGTCATTTTGGACATTCAAAAAACAGAATATTCAAGAAAACTAGTGATCAAATGTTTAAGAGTTGTATATAACAAAGGTAAACATATCAAGATAGATTTCAGTGTTCATTCTAATCAAATGGGTACGTACAAAACTCTACTCATTCTTCTTTCTTTGATCATCCATGCTTCAAAAATAATCACAGCTTTAAGTCTCCCAAACGATTTCTCGCTACTAAACGGTCAAAACAATGAGTTGTTATCAGAAGAAATGGTCTCGCAACTATTCCAAAAATGGAAAGAGGTGCATGGGAAAACATACGAGCATGCACAAGAGGAGGAAAAAAGGTTAGCTAATTTTCACAAGAGTTTGAAATATGTGTTGGAGAAAAACTCGAAGCGAAAATCAGAGACAGAACACATGGTTGGATTAAACAAGTTTGCTGATTTGAGCAACGAGGAGTTTAAGGATATGTATTTGTCTAAATTCATGGGGTTAAATATGAGTATATTAAAGACGAGGGGTGAAGGAAAAAAGAATAATACAACAAGTAGTGTTGGTTCATGCGATGCTCCTGCTTCTTTGGATTGGAGGGATAAAGGCGTTGTCACTCCAATTAAAGACCAAGGACAGTGTGGTAATTTTAATAAGATACATAGAAATTCATTACAACTCTTTTATTTTGTGCAACATTTTAGTATTTGATCATATTTTAATTTATCATATCTCCATGTTAATAACATCATGGGGTATTATTAGTTTGTATTGAAGCAAAGAGCTACCCTAAAATTAATATTTTAGAACAAAATCTACAGGGGACATTGATATGTAAGAAAACTCAAAGAAAAGTAGAAAGCCTTTGTAACTTGGGCTCAAAAAGGCTTCTTGATATAAGCCCATAAATTTAGTTTTGCTTAGCCCAACCGAAACTGTAAAAGCTAAGCAAATATAGTACCGTGATCCATGAGCTTCAGTGCGAGTTGGTATGTTCTTAATCATAAGGGTTATGTATATGTAGAAAGTAGCCATGTTTTTTGCCAATTTATTTGCTAATAAATCCGTTCAGGTTATTTTTTTATTTCTGGCCATTAAATAGGTAAACAAATAATTTTGGGTAGAAGGATTATACCTCTGTAACAAAATATGGAAAAAAGGAACACTACTTGAGTCCGACATACCGAGACTCATGACACTCTATACGACCATAAAAAAATCCAGAAGTATAAATAGAAACTTCTAACCGTGCGGCTGATTTTCCGACCTCTAAGGATTTAGTTTGAACCAAAAAATTAGATCAAAAGAAAGTGTAGTCGGCTAAATTGTATTTTCAAGGATATAACCTCCTAAATCATGCAATTTACTCAACAAAATGGACAATTCTAATTATACACTATTTGTAATCGTATCTAACATCTTTAAGTGATTTGGACAACCTGAAAAGGCCCATTTCCACATATGCTAGAATGATCATTTTATTTATATGTTATCTAACATTCTAATATATGCCTATTTGGAAACACCAAGGCTTTGGTTTAGTAGGACTTCGTTAGCTAAGGTATTCTGATCCAATTTTCACAATTGATTTGGTATACAGGAAGTTGTTGGGCGTTTTCATCAGTTGGAGCCATTGAGAGTGCACATGCATTGGACACGGGTGACCTCATCAGACTATCCGAGCAAGAACTCGTTGACTGTGACAATTTTGATTATGGCTGTGATGGAGGAAACATGGACACCGCCTTTCAATGGGTTATAAAAAATGGCGGAATTGATACAGAAGCTGATTATCCATATACCAGCGCGAATGGTTATACTGGTAAATGTATTATCTCAAAGGTACTAACTACTATTCTTCAAAGTTTTCTCACACTAAGTTAAGCCATGATTGAAACGCTTATATATGACTATAACCTCAACTAATAATCATAGCTTAGTTCTTTCCAGTTGTTTTATTTTTTTAATATTTTTTTAATAGGAAAAACATATAGCTGCATCAATTGATAGCTACACAGATGTGGAACCAAATGAGAATGCACTTCTTTGTGCTGTTGCCAAGCAGCCTGTTGCAGTTGGAATAGATGGCTCAGCTTATGATTTCCAATTATACACTGGGGTAAGTCGATCTTCATTTACTAAATATTAGTAAATGCAAATGCTTTATTAAATTCTTAATCTTCTCACGGTTTTTGTATATACATTTGCGATGGTATTCCATAGGGCATATACAATGGTGAGTGCTCGAGCAGCCCTTACGACATAGACCATGCTGTGCTTATTGTTGGTTATGGCTCACAAAACGGTGAAGACTATTGGATTGTGAAGAACTCATGGGGTACGTATTGGGGCATGGACGGTTGGATGTTTATTAAAAGAAATACGGATATCAAAAATGGGGTGTGTGGGATCAATTCACAGGCATCTTACCCACACTCTTCCCCCCCTCCACCACCTAGTCCACCTACGCCGTATCCTCCTACACCTAGCAAATGTGGAGACTTCTCGTATTGTGCTGCAGGCCAAACATGTTGTTGTGTCTTTGAGTTCTTTAACTACTGTTTACTTTACGGTTGTTGCGGGTACTCCAATGCTGTGTGTTGCAAAGGGTCTTCATATTGTTGTCCTAGTGATTATCCGGTATGCGACATATACAATGGCTATTGCTTTAAGGTAGGATTAAGCATCCAAAAACATGAAATCTAGATATGTTGTTTCATTGTTAGTTACAATCGTACAATTTTTTCTTTCTTTTTTTTTTTTTTTTTTTTTTTTTTTTTTTTTTTTTTTTTTTTTTTTTTTTTTTTTTTTTTTTGTCATTTTCACTATTGGCTATACATATAATTATACTAATTTTGTTCTATCTATCACTAGAAATCAAGAGACAGAGCTGGAGTAGCTGCAAAGAAGCAGGAAACTGCTAAACATCGAATGCCATGGGAGAAGATTGATGAGACGACAATGGTTGAGGAGTATTTGCCTCTTCTTTGGAAGCGAAACAAGGTTTAAGTAATGATATACGGAGCCAAAAGTTAATGATGGTTTATGTCTGCTATATATTATATAAGCGGCTAAGCTTATGAGTTCGACTTATGCTTATATTATATAAGCGGCTTATTGCTTATATATCATAAGCTTATAAGCCCATGCTTAGTGTTTAGATTAGCTCATGTTTAATAAGCTAAGCTCAAGTGTTTGGTTTGGCTTATATTGGCAAATGACCTAAAAATGCATGGTTCAATAATCAAGTATTGAATGTCACAATCTTTATTTCTCAAAGGCTATGGAGTTGGATTTGATAGATGATATGAGGTCACCAACTACAACCAGTATATCAAGGCAAAGATTTGCCACTACTTTTTGTATCCAGATTTTGTACAATCATGCATGATCGATTATTAAACATGAAAAAAATAAAATAAAATAAATAATAAATAAAAAATAAAGAGGAAAGAAAAGGAAAGGAAATAGATACAATGAGATGTATAGACAGAGACATAACAGTAATAAATCTGTAATGGAGGCCTAATAGTAATGAGGCTTTATAGAGAAAAGAAAGAGCGAATTACCAAAATGACCCATTTCTACTACAACTTTACAGAAACAAACGTCGTACATGATTTTTACCAAAATGAACTTCTAACATATTAACCGTTAGATTGATATGTAGATTACTTTTTAACCATACACGTGTATGCCAACGAGCTCTAGGCGAGTGTTGGGCGAGTCTTGAGCCGGGGCGAGGGCTAGGCGAAGTCTTGGGCGATCCTTGAAGTCAGGCGAGTGGTGGGTGAGGGCTGGGCGAGGCTGGCAAGTGCTGAGCGAGCAAGGCTGAGCGAGTTAAACGGTGGGCGAGCAAGGCTTAGCCTGGGCGAGTGGGTTAAGGTCTGGGCGAGCTGAGTGCTATGAAGTTCAAGTTAGAGTTGAGAGAGCAATGTCTGGACGATCGAACAAGGTCTGGGCGAGCACGCAAGGTCTGCACTTCGATTTCTAATGAAGATGACATATAAAACGAGGGTAAGGTTTGCGGGTGAAAGCTGATCGGAACATGTTTTGCCACGGTGGTGTCATGGGATCAGAATATGAGATGAGTTTTATTGGTTTTGATTTTTGAAGATAGAATGAAATGAGGTGCGAATAGATGACATACAAAATGGGTGTCTAATTTAATGATGAAGATGACATGCACACAAAATGACGTGCCTCATTTTTTTCTTATTAATAAATCAGATATGATGGACCACTTGTCAGGTTCACTTTGGTAAATGTAATATATTTGGTCCAATTTGATAAAATAGTTAGTAATATGGTCGTTTTTTGTAATTTGTTTGAAAAGAAATATGAAAGTTAGTTAGTTTTTTTTTTTTTTTATTTTAACGGCAATTTTATTAAACTAGAACTAGAAAAAATTACAAATTAAGTAAACTGAGACTTTGCAATCAAATGGCCCAATTGAGATTTATTAAGTAAAATGAGGGTAAAATTGTAATTTGTATCTGAGTGTGTTATATAAGCTCAAACTCTAAAAAAAAAAAAATAATAATAATAAATAAATAAATAAATAAATAAATAAATAAAAATAATAAAAAAATAAATAAATAAATCACACTTTTGTGGCTTATCAAAACACCCTCATATTTAGAAAAGTAAAACTCGTTCTCTTTTAAGGACTCGAACCAATAACCTAGAAAAATTGTTTTAGTGACCTTGTCAAAGTTTTACGTTTAAGTCAATATCTATGGCATTGAATTTGTATTCCAAGAATGTCGTGTTTATAACGGTACGAGACTTGGTCAAAAAAAGACTTTATAACTGTTGTAATTGGTAATTCAAGTCCCCCAACGACCTTAGGTATCGAATTAACTCGTAAGTCCTTTAAACTTTGAATGACAGCACTGATCATAGCTTACATTTATTTCAGCCTTTCATACCAGAATTTTGTTTCACATTAACATGTACATGTTAATTGTTATGGCCGAATAATGTGAAGTGCCACTAAATCATGATTTTTTAAAGATCGACTTCGTACTTGTGTAATATTGAATTTGGATTGAAATCATACTTTGTTTTCTTATATATAAACGTATCTCAACTTTTATCGAGGTAATGGCATTATTGTGAGTTTCTTGACTGTGTCGACTCTAACTAAGTTTAGTTTACGTAGGGCTACATTACGATTTCAATTCGAGTGATTGAATGGATGGATCACATGTGGACCCAAAATCCTAATGTTTGGATTTTGGAACATGGCCGGATACCACGCCCAATGCCCATATGAGGATATAACATGATAATATAGCAATCATTGATAAATAAAATTATTAAATGAAACCCCAACAATTAATTTTGACCCCTGCCTATAAGATTAAATCGTGATGTGATTCAATAGCGAATTGTGATCGCATATTTGATCCCTTGTTCTAGATAATGCATGTGTTTAAATCTAGCTATAATGCGAGAATGGTGACTCGCGCAGCCTGGTTGCACTTGATAGAATGTATTATTCGTAAGGAGTTAAAAGCAAGAAGTATTTAGAGTATGATTAAATGAAAACGTACAGTTATGATATATCAATACTTCTGATGTCGAATTGAAATAATGGCCAAGCTTAAAGTACATCCAGATTAACATAAATCTAGTATTCATTCTCGGTCACCATTTTGATGACAGTATAGTGTCAATGAATCCTTACTTGGTAAACATTTCAAGGGTACGGTTAAAAAATGATCACAAGGTGTTCACAATTTTATCAAGCATGTACACTTTTTGTGGTTTCATGTGATTGTAATGTCACCGTTTTAGTTTTTCACATTGCTGCATAGTACACTCATTGTCGCAAACTCAAGCATTACGTATATATTTAGGTAAGTTATTTTGCAAACTACTATTTTAGTAGAAACTGGGGATAAATTTATATCATCCATTTTATTTAATTAAAATATAATATTTAAAATTAAAAAGACATGGACGGCCCAAAAATGTAAATTCATTCAATACTCACCCTAACCACTCCCTCATTATTTGTAGAGGTGTCAAGTCTTGCCCAAATGCAATTAACAGGCTTTTTCTTGTCATTTTCATACGTTTTTGTTCGCTTTCACACGTTTTCGTCTATTTTCATACGTTTTCGTCCGTTTTCCTATGTTTCCGTCCGTTTTCGACTGTGTTGAGATATTTTTATACGTTTTCGGCTTTTTCATACTTTTTTGTCCGCTTTCATACGTTTTTATTTGTTTTCGCCCGTTTGCATACGTTTTCGGCTTCGTCCGTTTTCATACGTTTTCGTCCATTTTCATCCGTTTTCGTATGTTTTCGTTCGTTTATTCCGTTTTCATACATTTTTGTCAATTTTCGTCCGTTTCCATACGTTTTCGGTCGTTTTCATACGTCTTTGTCTATTTTCATACGTTTTTATACGTATTCGTCCGTTTTGTACGTTTTCATACATTTTCATCCGTTTTCACACGTTTTCGTCCGTTTTTGTAAATTTCATACGTTTTGTCATTTTTCATACTTTTTCGTAAAAAAACATACAAAAAAGTATAAAAACGGATAAACACGTATACAACGTATTCAAAAATAATAATAATTAAAAAAAAACAAAAATTACCAACTAAACCCAAGTTTAACCAATGAGTCTCAAATTGTCACATGTGATATTTTAAGTGCATGATTGTGTAATTTTGTTTACTAGTTGTTGGATCGATATACTCTGACCAAACTATTATATAGCTTGTTAAGGGTTTAGTAGCCTTGGATAAATCCTAATCTACTAACAATGAAACACTGAATTACTCTATTAAGTATGCGGAATTACTTAACAAAGCTAAGAAGAATTAAAACAACTTCAAACTTTATATTAACTTTTGAACCTGTTAACTTATACAGATTCACAACACAAACAATCTTAACTAAAGCTTATATCGAACTTTAGCTTTTCTATATCTCTAAAACTCTTATCTCTAATAATGACTTAGGGATCCTTTTATAAGCACAAGGAAAACCCTAGTCGGTTACAATACTTGAACGACAAGTATACAATCCCTAACTATAGAATATTCTAGATTACATAATATTCTAATCTAATATCTTCAGTCTTTATCTTCAAGCAGTACTTTGACTTATCAACGAGCAGTACTTTGATCAATAGCAGTACTTTGACTTTAATACTTCAGCATCACTTTGATTGTCCAGCAGTACTTTGATCTTTATATCCCAACAATCCTCCCCTAACTTGAATTCTACTTGTTTGATTTCAAGTTTCCTTTGTGTAAACTTTATCTTCAAGGAAAGGTTGTCTTCTTTGAAAAATACACTCGTTTTTTTTTATCATCAGCATACAGTACTTGCAATCTTTATCAGCAACAAACTTTGATCTTTACAGCAACTTACATTCTTCTTCTCAGCTACTCAGCAACACAATATACATCAAATCATATTTAGTTTCATACTATTCTCATCACTTCCAGGTGTGTAAACTCCTGTGAGAGGTGAATCATTGAAAATTAATGAATTTTGATGTCTCTTTACCAAAGCCATTAACTCTGGAGTAGCCAATGTTTAGGTTAAGTAAACCATGGTACATTAATAACCATATGATTTTTAGCAAATCATCAGCTATCAACGGATTTGAGTAGTCTTTACCAAAAGCCGTTTGCTTATGGACTAGTTAGTTCTTAGATCTTAACCATGGTGAACTAATTACCATATAAATGGATTTTCCACAGCCTTTACCACAAGCCATTTTTCTTGTAGGCTAGTCAACTCTTCACTTATTTCAGATATGGTGAGTTGAAACCATACAATTTTTAGTAAATTGTCAACTAAAAACGGATTTGATTGTCACATCAGAGTCGTACCCTCATGATGAATCAAACTCTTTCTTGTCTGTGAAACATGGTGAGTTGAATACCATTTGTTGTGTAGTACAAGTACTAACACCATGTTTTAATTTCCTCAAAAACAATTTGTTGCTGTATTTGTTTGTGCTTCAAAAAGAAATTTTGCACAAGACAAAAAATTTTATTTCAAAAACTTTTACTGGTTTTAGCTGCAAGCAGTACTTTTGAAAAATACTGTTTGATCAGCAGTACTTTGAATAAAGTACTTGTTTTATTCAAAATATTTTATACAATTAAAATCATACTAGTATTTTAATCATCATCCTTCAAAATTGTCCAATTGATGAACAAATTGATCACCATTAGAGCCATGTCATCTTCTTCTTCAACTTCCATACCATGATCCAGCATTCTCAGCATCAAATCTCTTATAAGAGGATATCTTTTGTCTGCCAACATGTAGATCATTGTACCATCTTCTAGCTCTAAGGCATGAACACCAGCACTTGCAAAGATCTCCAGCTATGAATTTCCCATTCTTCTTGATTCTTCCAAATATCATATGTGCTAGTTTCATCTGTTTCCCACATAGTAGTCAAATCTCCCAGTAATACTATTCCAATTCCTTTTAGTGGATTATCTTCAAAGTAAGCTTGAATTTGTTGATATAAATCATACAAGTCTTCTCTTTCTATTAGGCGCAATATATCTACCAGCAGATTGAATGCTCTGTAGCTTTCATCTTCTCTGTGGAAAACAAAATAATCACCATCCTTATTAGATTCAACAACTTCTAAGTCAGATATCTTGGATTTTGTCTTAAAATCATTCTTGGGAAGTTCAAAATCCATAGGTTGTAGATAATTCCTCAGTTCATCAACAGTACTTGTTCTTAGCTCTATAGTAGGCTTAGACTTCTTTGATGACTGTTACTTGAGATTAAAAATATAATATTTAAAATTAAAAAGACATGGACGGCCCAAAAAAGTAAATTCATTCAATACTCACCCTAACCACTCCCTCATTATTTGTAGAGGTGTCAAGTCTTGCCCAAATGCAATTAACAGGCTTTTTCTTGTCATTTTCATACGTTTTTGTTTGCTTTCACACGTTTTCGTCTATTTTCATACGTTTTCGTCCGTTTTTCTATGCTTCCGTCCGTTTTCGACTGTGTTGAGACATTTTTATACGTTTTCGGCTTTTTCATACTTTTTTGTCCGCTTTCATACGTTTTTATTTGTTTTCGTCCGTTTGCATACGTTTTCGGCTTCGTCTGTTTTCATACGTTTTCGTCCATTTTCATCCGTTTTCGTATGTTTTCGTTCGTTTATTCCGTTTTCATACATTTTTGTCAATTTTCGTCCGTTTCCATACGTTTTCGGTCGTTTTCATACGTTTTTGTCTATTTTCATACGTTTTTATACGTATTCGTCCGTTTTGTACGTTTTCATACATTTTCATCCGTTTTCACACGTTTTCGTCCGTTTTCGTAAATTTCATACGTTTTGTCATTTTTCATACTTTTTCGTACAAAAACATACAAAAAAGTATAAAAACGGATAAACACGTATACAACGTATTAAAAAATAATAATAATTAAAAAAAAAAAACAAAAATTATCAACTAAACCCAAGTTTAACCAATGAGTCTCAAATTATCACATGTGATATTTTAAGTGCATGATTGTATAATTTTGTTTACTAGTTAAGTTATTTAGTTAAATTTTGCTTTGACATGCAATGGATTGATGTTTTTCGTTTACGTGATTGTTTCATATTAAAGTTGTATCAGTTGTAATAAATTTAGTTGATTATAATTTACAATGCTTATTAGTTAAACTTTATTATATGACATGTCTAATATCAATTGTGATATTTCATAAAAACAGTTAATGTCTAATATCACTTGCGATATTTCATAAATAAATAAGTATGCTTTTTAACCTTTAATGTCATCTGAGATATTTCATTGCTCTGTATATTTTTTATATTATCTCCTATGTGTTTTTTAATAATTTTATCTTTTCAGGTACAAGATGGTTTTTGTATATGAAATATAACAAGTGATATTAGACATTAACTATGATTATAAAATATTACAAGTGATATTAGACATTATGCTTTTTATTCATCTCTTGTGATATAACACTGTAAGAAAGATAAAAAAATATTTAAATTGTCGTTCTTAGTTACTTAAGAGTAATATCTCACATGATAAAACAATATAATGTGATACTAATTTTGTTATTCTATATGAGTAATATCACATATTCACATGTGATAAAATAATACAATGTAACACTAATTATTGTATTCTACATATGAGTAATATCACAGGTGATAAAAGCAATAAAATAACCAAAAGTAGACATCATTCATGTCTGGTTATATATATTCAAATAACTCAAAAGAATCTAAGTCTGCATCATTGTGTACAATATTTAATATCTGATATCACTTGTGATATTTCATAAACATAGTTAACGTCTAATATCACTTGTGATGTTTCATAAACAAAAACCATATAGTACCTGAACATATAAAAATATTAGAAAACACATATGAAAACGGACATATAAGAAAATATGCTTATTACATAAACTTACGAAAACGCATGAAAACGGACGAAAATAAATGAAAACGTACGAAAATGTATGAAAACGTACAAAAACAGATAAAAATGTATAAAAGCGTATGCAAATGTATAAAAATGAACAAAAACATATGAAAACGGATGAAAACGGCCGAAAACGTCTGAAAGCGGAAGAAAATGGATAATGTCTAAAAACGGCCGAAAATGTATGAAAATGAATGAAAACATATTAAAACGAACGAAAACGCATGAAAACGGATGAAAACGTATGAAAACATACGGAAATGTATGAGAACGGACGAAAACGTATGAAAACCGACGAAAACGTATGAAACAGATGAAAACGTATGAAAACGGACGGAAACGTATGAAATCGGATGAAAATGAATAAAGAAGGCCGAAAACGTATGAAAATGGACGAAAACAGCCGAAAACGATGAAAACGGATGAAAACGTAAGAAACGGACTAAAATGTACGAAAACAAACGATGCGTATGAAAGAAGATGAAAACCTATGAAAACTACGAATGAAAAACGAATGAAAACATATGAAAACGTATAAAAAACAAGAAAATGTTTTTAGTATATGTGAATAGATAAGAAAGACAAGAAAATATGTTGAACAAATTTAATCTTACACTAATTTTGACCATTATATTAAACTAAATAGATAGTGGAGATTAGTATTTCATATTCAACAAAACCTTAGCTTCTAAATGAACTTTTCTTTTTTATTTAATATATATATTTTTAAAATAACAATTAATTTTTTTCCTTATGTAATTTCAAACATTTCTCAAATCCAAATTCCAATTCAAACCTATCTAAAAATCAAACGGGCCGTAAGTCACAACGAGAGCCTCTTTGATTCAATGTTGAATAGTGAAACCCAACTTAATTTGAGTTTGGAGATGCTTAACTTGAGTATTGACGTTTGGTTTGCGATGGATGTGTTTTAGTGTTGAAAACGCGGAATGGTTGTCTTGCTTCTCATAAACTCAAATTTCGTTCGAGTATTTTCTCAAAATTGTCACATTGATTACTTAGACCCCACTGCCCTTAACCAAAACGATTTTTTTTTTTTCCCTGTTTATTGCTGCCCGCTCTTTTATCCAGTTAATATTAACGAAAAGAATAGCACATCTTTCGCTTTTCTCTCAAATTACATGATTATACTTCAGCTTGATTTCATTACCAAACAATTTTGCTATTAATAACAAACTTTATTAAAGCAATTAAATAACTAAACATTGTTCTTCTTTGGGCCCACATACCTCATTTCTTAAGATCAAGAATCCATCAACTCTTTCAGTGATTGACGGTGGTGGCAGACAAACAAGTCATCCCCCCTCCAACAATAAATTTGTTGTTTACTTTCACATGCAAAGACTTGCAAACAGCCAAGTTCACGATATGTCATTTTTAAAAACAAAAATGATACATGGGCATAAGGCTAAACACAGTCGTGACCTATATTGCATCATCATTTCGGCTGTCACCTTAGCTTTCTCTCTCTTCAACCCATTTTCACCTCTCTCCCCACACTCGTGACCCATATTACATCATCATTTATTTAAATTAAAAAAAAAAAAAAAAAAAACCATTTTTAACACAAAAACACAAATTTTATTAATAAAACGTAAACATTACATAAACGAAACGATACGGAATTAAACCATTACAATACTATAAATTAATTTTTATACATTCTCTATGCTAAAATGTAAGAAAGTTAAAATTATAGGGTAAAATGACAATAAAATAAAACTTTAAGGGTTTAAACTGTAAATTAATTATTTATAAATGTAAAATACAAAAATATTACTCCTTCTTCTACCTCTAGATCGCACGGTCCCACAAACACTTTTTTTATTTTTTTTATTTTTTTTTTTCAAAAACGAATAAAAAAAACAAAAACAAAAACAAAACAAAATAAAAAGAGAAAATAGTGAGAAATTGGAAGTGTTTCTGTGTTTCATATCGGTCACTGGGGCAACCGATTATCCCTTCTTTTGGCCGGCGACCGATTCTGCCACAGTGGTGACGACCGAATTCGAACTCGTTTGAACATGGGTCGACCGATTTGATTTCTGTCCCACTGTGGGAAGCCTAATAAATAGGATTAACCGTGGACATACCGCATTAATAACTTGTACATTTATCAAATGTACAAGTTATTAATGCGGTAGGTCCACGGTTAGGCCTATTTATTAGGTCCATGTATCACATCTTTTTTAAAAATTATTCTTTAGGTTCTTTCTAACAACAGATATAGCACAACCTGACTAAAAATAAAAATAAAAAGAAAATACATCAAATGAAACAATTAAGTGATATCAAATCTTAAATGATCTTACTATATGATATAAAGATAAACTTGTTTAACATGATAAATTTGGGATGGGTGTTGTCGAAAACTGACTAACTATATACTAATTTTAAAGTGTCTTTGTTGTCGATCTTTTATATCGAAATAAGTGAAAACCAGACGTATATTCGTGCAAAGTAACGGTGTATAACGGCAAAAAATTATATTTACGAAATCATGATTCTTGTTTGACCTTTGATTCAAAGCATTTATTTTTGACATACAAAACACGCGTTTTTTTAAATTAATGCATTGCTTGTTTTTGAAAAGTAGTCAAATTTAAAATTGGTAAAGAAAAGACATAATTTAACTTGCCAATTTTTTTAAAAATTACCAAGTTCAAGAGGTACTTGAAAGTAATTTAACCAAACTAAATTAATTTAAGTTTTAAAATTTTATTATTCAAGTTTTAAGAAAAAATATACATTTTTTATAACGAAAAGATACACATATTAAAATGTAGGATCAAATTAACCCATTTTTCAACGTGTTTTAGTTATTGATTATCCATATTATTTCAACGGTTTATTTAATTTTGGCTACCTACTGTCAAAATTAAATGCAATCTCCCAAACATACCTACTAACAAAAATAGGTTACGACTAAGGGTGATCACGGTCCAAAAACCGGACCGGACCGATCAAGACCGGATCGGACCGAAGACCGAGAACCGGAAAAACCATAGACCGAGACCGGACCGAATGTGGTCGGTCCGGTCCGGTCCGGTCGGTCTTCGGTCGGTCCGGTCCAATTAGGCAAGACTTGACAAGTTTTTTTGGGTTTTTGGTCGGTCCGGACCGGACCGGGCCTACCGGACCGAGGACCGAATTAGCCAAAAAGCTTAGACCGAGGACCGGACCGAATGTGGTCGGTCCGGTCCGGTCGGTTTTATCGGTCGGTCCGGTCCATCCGGTCCGTTTGCTCAGCCCTAGTTAGGACTAACGAGATTGTAGCATCAAAGGAGTTAAGTGTGCAAGTTTTAATCAAAAAAGAAATTTGCATCTAGTTGATAAGTTACGTAATAAGCGACCCTGGACCTAAATTGTACTATTATTGGGTCCACAAGTCACATGCTCGACTAGTCAATGCAATAGCCAATAACCATTTAATCAGACCAGAGTATAAAATCAGCAAACAATGAAACTGGGAGGGTGTGAAATGTAATAATAAATGGCGGGTAAGTTATACGACGAAAAGTGGCAGTCAGTTGGTCGGGTATATGATGGTCGTTAGACGTGATTCTCCCACTCTTTTTGGCCTCGTTACATGTGCCAAACATGATTTTATTTAAAGATTTTATTTGCACAATTTAAATTTTAATTTACACATTTCATTTCATGTTGTAAAGTATAAACATGAAGCTAAACTCAGCCAACTGCATATTCGGAGTGAAAGAGGATCAATTCTTGAGTCACATAATCGATGTCACGGGAATCAGTGCCAACACCAACAGATTAAGGCAGTACTAAACATTACTCTTCTTACGAACCTGAGAGAGTTACAAAGCTTAAACAAGAAACTCGAAGATCTTAACTGATTTCTTTCGCGAACATTAAAAAAGCAGTTGCCATTCTTCAAAGTGTTGATCGAATGCAACAAGAAAAAAATATACGAGTGGACGAAAGAGACTGAAGTGGTATTTCAGGACCTTAAGGTGTTCCACAACGAACTATCCACCCTGACGGCTCTAGTACCAGGTAAAAATAACACCATGTACCTAGCAGCATCCCAGGAAGTAATCGGGTCAGTACTCTTAGCGGAACGAGACAAGGTTCAAAAGTCAATCTACTTCTTCAGCAAGGATCTTGCAAGACGCACAAATTAACTATCATCCACTGAAAAATTGGCATTTGCCCTACTACTATCATCCAGGAGGTTCAAAAGGTATTTTCAGGCACATCTGATACACGTCCTGACAGACAAGCCCTGAAACTGGTTCTATCAAACCACGAGTACACACGCAGAATGTCAAAATGGGCAATCGAGCTAAGCGGGCATTAAATCACCTATAGATCCATGCACTCAATCAAGGGGCAAATCATGGCAGACTTTCTCGCCGAGGTCGATACACCGCCTCGAACAAATACCCGGCAAGAAGTCGAAAACACAGCCACACCCACGAGCCACAATGACAAAACTTGGACTTTATACACTGACGATGTGCCGTGTAAACAAGGTTCAGGGCAGGGTTAGTGCTTACAAGCCTATCTGGGCACGACTTCACGTATGCCCTGAAGTTAAATTTCGAAGCCTCAAACAATTAGTCAATATACGAAACGCTACTAGCAGGCTTACGCATAGCCAAAACAATGGAAGTTAAAAGAATCAAGGTATTCATAGACTTATTGTTAACTAGCCTCCCAAGTCTAGGGTGAATACACTGCAAAGAATGAGTCAATGAAGCTATACTTGGCATTGGCCAACCAAATCCTGCAATACTTCACGTCCTTCTCAATCACTCAAATCCTCAGGGGGCTGAACTAGTGAGCAGACGCTCTAAGCAAACTTGCTGCTCTTACTTTCGAACACTTCGGAAAAGAGGTCCGAGTAGAAGTTATCAACAAGAAATCCATCTTTCAAACTGCGGAAGTATCCCAGGTCGAGACAGATGACACTTGAATAACTCATATTTTCAACTGGCTATCTCAAGGTATCTTGCCACCTGACAAAGTGGAGGCACTGAGAATCAGGCGTAAGGCCATCATGTACTCTATCAGAGACGACACTTTGTACCGCAATTTATTCAGATATCCAATGGCAAGATTTGTTTTTTATTAGCAAAATTGTAAAATGAATACTAATAACTTCTTTAAATAACGGATTTTGGGATATGTACTAAAGTATTAGGTAACATGATATATTATCTATATTTTTGGAAAGTATAAAAGGATTATACAAAATAAGATTTTTTTTACTTGTGCTTTATGAGCATATCTCATACCTTAAGTGTCACTTTGTAAATGGCTATTAAGTGGTTGTTAGGTCTGACGCTTGAGGATAATGGAAATCAATCAATAACTGCTAGCTAGACTGTAGGACCATTTTTAACATATGTCATTTTGGTACAAGTTAGAAAAATCCCACAAAATAGTATAAGAAGCTATTTATATGAAGCTTTAACACGTACCTTTTGATTGAGAAATTGGTTAAGGAAGTAGTCAGTAGATGTTTAGTCACAATTTGCGGGCCGTAAGAACTAAGAATACACACAACTTTGTTTATTTTATTTATGTGTAAAGAGATGAATAGATAAAAGAAAAAATAATTGATTAGTTAGTTCCACTTTTAAGGAATCTTTTATATAATAAAACAAAACCCCAAGTGGGGACTTTTCCATTTTGAAAAACTCAACCTTCCCTTATTAAGTAATATTTAAATTATATTTTTTTATTATTAAAGATAATCATTTAAAAAGTTTAATCCTATCGTTAGTTGCATCTTATCTTTATCTTTTGTGTTTATCTTCTACTTATTTAGTATATCAACAAAACAAATTTATTGTAATTTTTTATTATTAAAGATAATCATTTAAAAAGTTTAATCATATCGTTAGTTGTATCTTATCTTTATCTTTTATGTTTATCTTCTACTTATATAGTATATCATCAAAACAAATTTAAAGATTAAATTATTTGTTTTTTAATAAATAAAAATATATCATTCAAAAATTTTTTAAAAAAAAAAAACCCGCGCGTGCGCGGGTATTATAACTAGTGCTAATAAAAAACAAATAAAACACCGGTTCCGTGTTTTATGCTATCAATCTATTTTAGATAATAAATTACTAATTTTAATTAATATATCACTTTAACTTGTAATCTACTACTCGTAAAACCTTGTTTCACTTCTTTGACACTAGACGAGTACCCGTGCATAGCAACGGGATTTTATAACGACAGATAGTTTATTGATAAAAAAAAGTTTATAGGTTATAAATGAAAAATAATAAAAGTTTGAAGATTTGGGAATTAAACATAATGTTTTGAAACCCGGTTCGACCCGGGTGGTTCAACTGGTTGAACCGTTCCGGTCGAAAAACGGGTTTGAAGCGTCCCGGGTCAACCCGGTTTGTGTTTTAATTGGTTGTATTTAATTTGGTAGATATGTTTTTTAATTGGTTGTACAATGTGAATAAATTACTTTAAAGTAATGGATAATGTTTTGAAACCAGGTTCGACCCGGGTGGTTCAACCGGTTGAACCGTTCCGGTCGAAAAATGGGTCAATTTAAACCGGGTCAACTTGCTAGGTTGGGTCGAAAACGGGTCAAATTAAACTGGATAAACCCGCTGGGTTTGAAGCATCCCGGGTCAACCCGATTTGTGTTTAAATTGGTTGTATTTAATTTAGTAGATATGCTTTAATTTAGTTGTACAATGTGAATAAATAATTGTACTTTTAAGTATTGGGGTGTTTTAATAAGAGTATTAATTACATTTCACTTTCTCTCTCATTTGATCATTGTTGAAAAATCAACATTTCACTTTTGATCATTTTTCTATTATAAGTAGTATAGATATCTAAAAATTAGCAACATTTCAGCGCCAATATGTCAACTAAATGAAATGAATCCACTGATAACGATTGATAACAAACAATAGTTTTACCAAATCAAAACGGTCAGCGCTCACCATATCTTAAGGCTATACACTCAACATCTTACAACAGTTGAAGCTTTAACCCTTCAAACAAATTATGGTCACTATATATTTTTGGAAACAGATCAATTTAGTTACACATAACTATAAACATTTTCTACTTTCCTATTTTTACTATAGATTCCTTTTTCTTTTTTATTATTTGTTTTCCATGTCAATTGACAAAAGTCGTAGTGCTCAGGCTATGTTTGACACACAAGATTGTTGAGAGATTGTGCTTATTTTTTCAGAAAATAAGCTACTTAAAAAATAATCCTTGTTTGGCAGACATAACTTATAAGAGATTCTAAAAAAAATAATCTTCCATAATCTCTTAAAACCAAAGGTTACTTCATGTAGCTTATAAAAATAATCTCTTTTTATAATCTCCAGCACCAGCACCATCTCCAGCACCAGCACCAGTTCCAGCAACAATTACTTTCACCAAACATACCCTCAGAATAACATACATCAAAAGTTTTACAAGTAAGTGTCAAACATCCTCACTTTAAATTGAATTTTAAAATGAAAAAACAACCTTCATTAATCCCCTATCCTTTCTTTTTGGTCTCATATGTTGCCCCACCCATGATACTTGGTCATATTTAATAAAGCAAAAGCCTACTCATGAGACTTCTTCATACTACCCCCCCACACTCAACTACTCAAAGACTAGTTGAGACATCACTCCATATTTTCTTCACTCCACTCTTCTCTCCTCCCTTAATTCTTGCCATCATTCAAGGCCACTAATTTCTCCCATTTTCTCCATTACTGGTAACCAAAATATCTACTTTCTATTTTTCAGTCACTTCTTTTATTTTTAGTTATATCTTTGTTCATCTCCAACAACATAATATTGGTTCTAAATTGCTCATATGTATGTACTATGTAGACTTTAACCTATCTCTTTGTACTAACATTCCAATATTAGAATTTTTCTGCTTCTCATTTTTCACTTGAAATTTAGTTTTTTTTGCAGCTTTCCCTGTACTTCAAAATAGATTTTCTTTTTATCCAATGTACACAAAATATATTTACTCAATTTTGCTACTTTTAAGTTAAATAATCTAAATTGTTCATGTGTTTTAGTCCTTGATGGTTTTGTTGTTAAAAACCCAATTAGTTATCAAATCTTGCATGTTTATAGATTATAATGTATACCCATAAAAAGTGGTACATTAATTTTTATTTTGTAGATGCTCAGTTGAGACAGAGATATCATAATTAGTAGTATTAAATTTCATATCTAGAATGTTTATGAATCATAATGTGTACCTATAATAAAGTTACATACATGCCTTAATCATTATTTGGGGTTACCTTGTTTCTTTATTCTTAAGCCAAGTATGATATTCTCATGTTTCCTCTGTTTTCAACTTACATTTATGCAAATTTTAAGTTTTAAAATTTGATTTTATTTCTTGTTGCTTGTTGAATTTTCAGTTTATGTAACTATCGCGAAAAATGGATGAAAAGCAGCTAGATTTTAATGCCCCTTTACTTTCCGTTAGACGATTATCAACAACCTCGTCGAATTTAGATGGAGCATCTTACAATGCAAGTAGAAAATCAAAACCAATGCGACAACAATCGCTTCCCGTTCCAAAACCTCAATGGGAACCCGAACAAGAAGTTACGAAACCTGCAGCTGTTCCTTTCAATTGGGAACAAATTCCTGGCAAAGCAAAAGATCGCAAAAAGCCCGTTTTACAACCCGCAAAAAATACACCAAAGTCTCAAAGATATCCCATTGATGAGCAGCCATCAGAAGATACCCATGCTGATGCAATTAGTACACTTTCTATGTCGTTTTCATGCAATTATAGTGAAGATAATAGTGATTTGGAGTCTTCAGGATCGTTTGCAACGGATTTACAGACTCGTGATTATTTAATGAATCGTTTTTTGCCTGCGGCGAAGTCTATGGTTGTTGAAACTCCACAATATGTTGCTAAGAAACAAGAGGCTCCAGTTCCTGAGCCTCCTAAATATGTTAAGAAGGTATATAGTGGGGAGTTAAGGCCGTTATTGCTCGAAAAATATCCAGTTAATAATTCGACTTATAGTCATGAGAGCAATAAAGATAGTGATATTGTTGAGGAGACTAAGAAGAAATCGAATAAAAAGAGCTTCAGTTTTGGGTTTTTCCTTCCTAAAATATGCACAAAACGCTCTTCGTGTCTTGCGAATCCAACGCCGGGAGGGAAAACAAAGAGTCATCCGAGTCGTTCTGTGTTTGCTGAGTCGCCTGGTCCTGTTCCACGACTCTCTAGAAGAACTTCTTATAGTGGACCGTTGACTCCCAGTATTGAGAAGGTAAAATGCTTATGGGAATATTTTGATTTGATTATACAGCTTTCTCTAGCATTGTTTTGTTGTTTGAATGTAATTGAGGGGTTGTTTGGACGTGGTTCCAAGTTATTACTGTATATAAATAATCAGAATCATAATCAACTACTGGTATAAAATGGGTGTAGGTGATAGTGTTGTAATAATTAGATAATTGAATGTTTGATAAGTTCTAGTTAGCTAAGGACTAAATGATTACGCTTTTTTGAGGGTTTGGTAAAAATTTAGGCTACAAGATTGGATAAATAGGTAAATAGTATCACTGTTAAGTTGTTACGTTTAGTTGCAGCTAGTAATAACAGTATATCTAGACCCTTAATAATATTTTTTTGAGCAAACTAGACCCTTAATAATAAATTAGCAAGACTCCTTATCTGTTTATTTAACCAGGCATCGAAAAAACTGATTATGGTGGCATTAAGCCAGAATGATCAAATAATCTTTTCCAAAACGCAAAACATAGCATGCTGATTGCAAAAAGTAGTAAACTCGCCAATTTCTCAAATATTCTCTTTTTTGCAGCAAGCTATGGATGCTGTTATTAGGAAAAGAGCAGAGTCTCGATCTAAAGAGGTGCATGAAACTCAGCGCAAATCCAATCCGTTGGCTCGCTCAGGTGACTCACTGCCATCATCTCCTCATCGTGGTTTGTCTCGTAGCGGTCGAATATCTCCGTACCGTAATGAATCTCCTCGATCTCCCTTCCATGATGGGGCTCGGTTTCTTGGAGTTCCAAAGGATGTTCAAAATCAGGTCGCTAAGCCCAAAACTTGCCCTTCCCTTAACGTAAAAAGTCATTTTTCTCCTCGTTTGATGCACGACAGTCCTCCTGTAGTGCCCGAAAAAACTTTGTACATAGATTGGATTGAAACATCAACTAACACTCGACCAGATGATGCTAAGATTGAGCCAAGTGGTGATGTGGATTGTTTGGATGGTCCCCAAGTCCCTCCTTTGCCTAAATCACCCTCGGAATCATGGCTTTGGCGTAAGATGACTCTGAGAAATCCATTTCCGAAGAAGCTGCAGCAGGCTCCTATTGAGAAAAGTTCCAAAAGTGGACCGAAATGGGAGACCATTGTCAAGACATCTAATATGCATCATGATCATGTACGGTATTCTGAGGTAAAGTCTTAATTCCTTATTTATAACTTGCATTAGGCTTTCCAGTTTAATTAATTGAGATGTTTTAGGCATCCTATGGGAACTTAGATGTGGTAATCTTGCTTCATTTTCAAATGGGTCAAATTTGGTCTACTTTAGCTAAAAGCGGAACACGTCAAATGAGTTGAAACTCACCCAAATTTAAAAGCAACACTGTTAAGTTTAAAGATTTATATTGTTATTGTAATAACATAAATTATAAATGGCCAACTGTTAGGGCCAGCCCAAGCTTCAACCCAAACTCATTTTTATTGTCCAACCTGACATCTTGCCAACTGCATACTGGCAACCAAATCTTGATTGGCTAATGAATGTTGGTTTACTTTCAGGAACTGCTTAATGTTTCCAAGTACACAGAGATCTCGTTTTGAGAGAAAGAAAACCCCGGATAGAATGGTTAACCTGTGAAGAATGTGAGGCTGTTTTGTTTTTCTAATGGCCCCTTGGCGAGTCGGTTTTCACGTTTGGGTTTTTATTTTTATCTTTTTTCTTGGGTAGTTTTAGAGACGATTATTCGTGAATGGGTTGGGTTGGATTGTATGATGGTTTTTGCATCCATATTTGGGATTACTTTAACAATTGATCTTCTGATATGTATGATGAACAAATTGTTCTCTTGGTGATTGAAATCTGTAACAGAAAACCATACAGATAATGTTTGTGTTTTAAAGGAAATGAATGAAAGTATTATGAGTTTATGATTCAACATGGATATGTGTTATAATAAGAGCGATAGGTGTGGTAACATGTTACACCTAAAATTTGCAGCCACATCATCCCGCAACACCATCCGCACTTTTAAAACCAACACCCAAAACCACCCCTCTATCATAACATGCAATAACTTGTTAACACTAACTTCTTTGAGACCCATCATTTTATTTTATTTTCCATTTCCAAACAAACTGAGCTTTCATTAATTAAAAGAAAATTACAATACTTGAAAAACAAAATAAAATACAATACTAAAAGAAACATAGGAAAAAAAAATATGAAACTAAAAAATTAAAATACGTAAACTAAAAAATAAAATACGAAACTAATCTTATTGTTGTTGTCGATATTTCTTCGCGATCTCGTCATTCCATTTCGATAAGGAGCTTTCGTTCGGGTGGCAAATTGGGGTCGGTTGGAGTATTGAGAAACCTCAATTCTTCCATTTTTAGTATACCCTTATCTTTCTTCCTCGACGCCTCGTAAGCTGTCACCGCGGCTTCATGTTTCATTCGAAACTCACTTTGCATAAAATTACTAAATTCAAACACACTTCTCCCGGTGCTCGATGCAGATTCGGATTTTGTTTTTTCTGGGACGAGGTTTGCCGGCGTGACGAGGTCTCACATCATCCCCTAATAGCTCATCGTGTTCGGTTAGAAAAAACGTATCAACGGGAGTGGGGGCGTCCCATTTGGGGTGTTTTCTCAAAATTTCCCACGCGTTTACTGAGCAAACGATTTTCCACCCTTAACCTCTTGCCAATACGTGTTCTTAACACGATTCATAAATCCACCTCATTTTCCCCACTATGAGCACCCAAACGTTGGAAACGTTTAAAGATTGTGTTGTTTTGACAATTGTGGTTCAACGTATGCCATTTACTCGTTATCATGTCCTTGTTACGTTTTTGAAAATTCACTTTGTTGAACTCATGGAGAACTTTGTACCAAAACGTTTCTCCGGCTTTGTCCGGCTCCTGTTTTGGCATTCTCGGACACGCTAGTAACTTTTCTTCAGACGGTATCCAACGAGGGGTGAAATTTAGGGTGTCGGTTTCATTTCGGGTTTGGTTTGGGTTTCGGGTACAACTTCCGGTTCTTTTTGTAGTTTTGCCATTCTTTTTCCTCTTCGTTTGAACATTTCGGTTTCGGGTGGTGGTGGTGGTGGTGGTGATGATGTTTCTGCCGTGAGTGGTGGTGATGGTTAGGGATGGAAACGAGCTGAGTCGAGCCCGAGCCTGCTAGAGCTCGAGCTTGGCTCGTTTATACTTTAGAAAGCTCAAGCTCAAGCTCGGCTTGATTCGAGCCTTAAGATTTGAGCTCGAGCTTGGCTCGTGGTATGATATGTAAAGCTCAACTTGGCTTCGTTCGTTGGTGATATGCCTATAGAAAAACTGCTTGGCTTCTTAAGATTGCGTGTTCGAGCTTGTTTATATAGAGCTCGTTTATTTGTATTGAACTCGTTAGTAGCCATACATAAAATTTACTAAAACTCGTTTAGGCTTGCGAGCCTAGTTGAGCTTTGTATATAAATCTCGGGCTCGGGCTTGTTTATCAAATGAGCTCTAAATTAGGCTCGAGCTCCAGCTCGGGCTCGTTTAGGCTCGGCTTGTTCGAGCTTCTTACCGATCCGATCTTGAGCTTTTCATGAGCGGCTCGGCTCGTTTCCACTCCTAGTGATGGCTGTGGATTTTGTTGTAGATTTTGGAATTGTTGGTTAAGCATATGGCATGGCCTTGTTGTAGTTGTTGATAATATTGTTGTTGATGATAAAGTTGTTTGGGCGTGTAGTTCGGCATTCCGTATTGGCTACCGAAAGTGGAAAATTGAGAAGACGATATTGATTGTCCGGATGAAGGTATTGTAGGGTTTGACGAAGACGACGA